>CM052337.1:4526469-4660591 GCA_028455595.1 Lasioglossum vierecki | reverse complement strand
AGCGGATTGATTCTGGCTCGGCCAATGGTGCCGCCACGCTAAACTGGACCTGTCGCTGAGTCGGACTCCGTTTGTTCTAGCCGCGCTGTGATTGGTCTGTGTTTTTTGTTAATAACTCCTAAACAAAGCCGCTGGCGTCATTTTTGTAAAGGAAAATGTCGCTTCAAATGACCCAAGGAACCTCCCATTTCCGGGAAGTACACGAATTTTGGGACACCCTGTACAAGCAATGAAACTTCGTTTCAACGAAATCAAGAAACGAGCATTAAATAGAACTGTAGGTGTGATGCGAAGAGAAGCAAGGATCGGTAAAATGAAACATTTTATTTGTGTTATTTTAAATGTTCGTACCGTAGTCGTCGAGATGAAAATTTCCAACGTTCGTAATTGCAATTTTATTCGTTAACGCAGAATTATGTTGGACAAACGGGCGAACAATTAAACTTCATCGAGTGCTCGTTTTCAGGATGCCCGAACAAATTTCAGTTCTCCGCGATATATTTGTGAGAATATCTGTGCCGTTTTGCGAGAGCACATTCGTGGGAAATAACAAACATCTCCAGAAGCGTGATAAATCCGTCAACGTCGCTGGTCTTCAGCGAATATTTGCACTATCCGGCCGCTGATCCCTTTTCTAGAAGCTCGAGAAATAATTTACTGGGCATCCAGGGGTATAATAAATCCGTGAAGCAAATTTCCCGACTGGGTATCCTTGTTTGCTCAGCTTCGTTGCTGCTCGGACGGAAGGATTGTACTTCCAATGAGAAACACGTTATTGTGTTCTCGCATTGCTCGATTTTGTAATTTTCTGCATTTCTGAATTGGAAGGGTAATTTCAATTTGCAAGTACCCGCTTCTCTGCTTCGTAGCGGGGACATTGCGCCGGGAGACGTTTATTGCTGCAATGAAGAATCATTCGGGATTATTATACGCTGGGTCGGCACTCTTATGCGATGCTTGGACATCCTGGTTGCTCAACACACCCACCGTCATTCATATTTTTTGCTCCAGTGTTTAGGGCATGCTTACTAGAAAATATTGCTCTTCAGAGGAAGTCGACTTTGGACTACAGGAAATCTTTTCACTTAGAAACATACGCTCTCTCATTTTTGTTTAAATACCATTCTATCTGAAACAGCCGTTTCTAGAATAATTTATTTATAATATTATTGCAAAATTAAAGGATCGTTAAATTTTCGTTCAAAAATTACCTATATCCGAAGTGTTGTAACTTCAGGAAAAATATTAAAGTTTGATCCTTCTACTTTCACGAAACCTATAATTTATTTTTCTCAAGAAAACTTTGTTATAGGAACGGATGAAAGCATAAACATACACGTCTGTTTTGAAAATTTTGCAAATTTGAACGTTTGTCCAGGCATTATAAAATTATTAGGTTATCAACGTTATTCTTCAGAATTGAACATTTAATATGCAACAACCTACGCGATATTACACGAACAGTATATTGTTGGACATTTTATTACACTATCTTTTAGACAATCAAGTTTACAATGGATGCATAAAGTTTGCAATCCCCACGATCATAAAGTAAAACGACCGTTACATTGTCCGATGGTCAAGTTCACGTCCGTCCGAGTATAGTCACGAGTAGATTGGCGCATCAAACAGGTTCAGTGTCATTCCGCGCAAGTTTTAGAACTGGTAGTCCGCCGTTTTTAATTCCGGTGCCGCATCCCTTTGCTACCCGGCATTCTACACGACCCGAAACGAAACGATCCCGGAAATTAATGGCGCGGTAGTGAGCCACAGCATTTAAATGCTGCATAAAAATTCACCTGCTGTCCTGCCTAGTAGTCGCTGCCGTATTCATAAGGTTGTTCCATGCGAATTGTAAAACTTAAGGATTAATTGGGATATTAAAAACATTCCCGTAAATTTCCGACCGCTACGGTGTAATTCCTCTATATGAACGAACGGCTGTTTAAAAAAACACACGACTTTATTTACGGCCGTTCGCTTTCGCACTATCTCCGCGCCGTTGTTTCCTTCTCACCGAGTGCGGACATTTTTCCTCGAATTTTTTTAACCGGAAGAAATCCGGCAACCGATGCGCCCCGAATTGTGCGAGCTTTTCGGAAGGATTTCTTCTAGTTCGTTTGACGTTTTTTACCGACTGCAATTTTCGTTGGTTTCTCTCTATTTGTTAAATTCAACAGTGCTCCTTAACTGCGACAAATTAAAATTAATTCTTCATTAAATGTATCGAACTTTTTCATCCTTTCAGAAAGGTTAAAGGTAGCTTTCTGTATCACTTTTCGGTACATTTGTTTATTTGCAACATTTATTTATGTACTGTAATACCGACACTTAGTTAAAGGCATGAGAGTTTTTGTTTGATTTGAGAAAATTTTGAAGATTTAAGTTACTCCTGATTATTACGTCTATTTAATCGGATACTTAATGTATCACATAATTTTATATATTTTAAATAACTTTTGTTGTCTGGTACTTGGGGAACTCCCCTGTTTATAAACGATGATAACGGTGTGCTATTATCGTCCTGCGATAATCTAACTCAAACCAATAATTGCAAGCTCCTATGATCGAAAATTGATGTCGGCGAACTGGTGTCTATATACGTAAGTAGAAACAGTGAGACACGTCAGACACATTAGCCAATCGTATTCGAAAGCACGCGCGCTCATCGAATATCAGCGTTTCAGTTTATCGGAATCGAAGCTGTGCTTGTCGATTACTGAAGCCGGAATATATCTGCTGTAGCCGCGTTCTGATTGGCCATGTTTTCGTTATTATCTCAGGAATCATCGTTTTCTTTGTCCGACACTGTCTGGGACACCATGCATAATGATACAAAAATAGAAAACACACAGCTTATCATAACAGTGATTTTTGTAACATTCTCACTAGCGCTAATACAAATTGATTTGCTTAATGATTGTAGTAAAAATTTATTTTCTGGGTTGGGAAAAATGTTATATTATAACTAGACTCTGAATTTTATGCAGTTTTGACAATAGTAGGTGTAATTTAAAATAGTGAAAAGATGAGACTTCAGGAGAGTAAGTAAATTGTATTATATTAAGATTATTAGGGAAAAAATGTAATTACGAGAGTTATTAAATTGTTTTATATTAAGATTATTGGGAAAAAATGTGTATACACAACACAAATGTGTTGTATAAGAATTCGCAAAGTATTAAAACAATTTTTAGGTCCGTTTCAAACTCGTCCTCCAATTTCGCCGTTTCACAATCCAGACTACAGTGTTCAGTTAAATGTTTAAGCCGCATCTGGTGCGGATACGCCGTTTATTAGTATTTCTTCGTTGCAAAAGTTAATTCCTCAATGATATCGTCGTTACTTGTAATCACAGCAAACGAGTTCGAAGGGTATAGTAAGCACAAATATTCAGATTTACGAACTTCGACCGTAAACACACTAGGAATTTCTTCAGAGATTAAACTGACGTTCGTATCTCCTCGTTACCCGAGTTCAATACCAAAAATCGAATTCCAATTAACGTTGCCGTTTGAGACAGTTAATATATTCGAGCCGATCCCATATATCCGCTATACACACACTGTCGGATAGATTACGTGACTTACACAGAACTTCGGTTTTCGATATCAACGCATAATTAAAATAATTAAAGTCTCTGAAATATGACTTTTCGACTGCGGTTCCATAACGGCGACGTGGCTGTTGGAATTCATTTAAAAAAGTGGCTCCACGGTAAATATGAACGATGATCGCTGATCGTATTATCCTGGTAACCGAATCGCGGAGCAACTAGTTAGAATTTGATTACAAAATTTCGCGAGCTGGTTCGAAAAACGGAATCGCGAGGAACGGAGGCCGCAAAGTCTACTAAAACTGAATTAAAATTGTTCACGCGGATGAAATCAATTCGCCCGGCGTAATAAATTCCACGGAGCCCAGGATCCCGGATTTCCTGATGTTTAAAAAGTTTCGCGAATCCGGTGTTCGATCGGGCCATTTAAAATCGGCGTTCTCGCGATGCACGTACCCGGTGCAGGTGGGAGGAAGGGGGCAAGGAATCCTGATAGGCTTTAGCAAAGCGTGAAATTTCCAGTAATTTCGTCTGGACAATGAATAATAATTCAGGAGTCATCCACTTGTCGAACAATTCAGGTGGAGGCGTATGGCGCTAGCCAGCATCCCCCCGCTAATACATCGTCGCCGGTTTTCATAAAAAGCGTCGCGCTCCAGTTGTATCTGGAACGGCATACCATTCCACAATCATACACACGTGGAATTATGCACCCATTGAACGGGCCCTGGTCATTATTCACTGTGCCGTGTCTCTGTTTCCTCTCGCCGGCATGGCACAAGACTGAAAATCCAAGAGAGAACAGGTTTTCCTATTATACACCTTTTTCCCCTTTTTCTATTCTGTTCTGGTTTCTTCTTTCATTCCTGCATTCTTTCTTCCCTTTCTTATGCTTCCTTCTTTTCGTATTTATTTACGTAACTTCGAAACAATAACTATTCTCGCGCAAGCAAGCAACGACCGACAGGCTGGAAAACATTAATTAAATCTTGTTTAATGACCAATTGATGCGGTAACTTGATAATAATATCGGCGGGTCCCGGTACTCGTTCATCAACGTACTCGTTATCGCTTTATTTATATTCTCCTTTACACGCATCCCGGTTTAATTAAAATTGAAACGCGCTGCGCCACGCCGTGCTGCGCTGCTGCGACCGAAGACGGCAGCTGGTCGATTATTGTACACGTGAACAATAGATCGAAATGCCGTGTAATGAGCATCTAGGGGATGCAGGTCACGTTGGCAGCCGATGCAGTCTTTTACATTATGCAACCTTTTTCTTTGCGATATATGAAAACTTATGCAATTTTATATCAATGGATATAATTCTCTGCGGTTACTCCAATTAAAAATTAAAAACAAAATTGATACGTCAGTACGCAAATTAAAAATTACGGTATAAATTATTTTTACAGGCATATTTCATGAAAAATACATGAAATTGAGCTGTAGTTTGGAACAAACATTAGCTGTTTCTATAAACAGCCATCTAAACTATCACGTTTTATTTTAAGGTTTCAGTTGCCCGAAACAATAAAGAAACATCATGAACTATCTATATCAGGCGAAAGTTCGAATATTTGCAAAGAATGTACAGACATACCAGTTCTCAAAAAATCGAATAGCACACTATTTGAACACTATTATGAAAAATGTGAGAGACGTTGCGTTTCAAAGCCTGGAAATTTTCAAATTTTAAGAGTTCAACTGCATGGAAATGCAAAAAGAAATTTCGAACCCGCATGGTTTCCACTGTTTAACCCTTTGATGGCGATACACGGTTCCATCGTAATTTAGAGTTACAAGCATTCTCTCTAAATTCTAATTTTTACCAGTTCAAATCATTCGCTATTCGTGTTAGGCTCAATTAGAAGACCAACATTGTATTCAAGGAAGTAAGTCGAAAAATACACAGAATGAGGCGCGTAGCTAATATACCTCAAATAATTTTTAAATTCTGCTTCTGAAAGGAAATTAATACTTTTTAAGAAACAAGATCATTTGAAGAAGCAGAGATAGACTCGAACATTTTTAAATCTCTGCACGTACCAGCAAAGCAGATCCATCATCATTCTCTTCCATATTGAAAAAAATTAATGTGCATGAATTTAAATGAACATATGACGTAAGTCATCTTTACAACCATCTTCAAAATTTTCTTCGTAATACAATTGAGTGAACCAAACTTCATTGATATCTGCACTATCTGAAACAGTTCCACAAGCAATCCCTGTGACAAGCTTCGCCTCCGCAGTTTTTATTAGAGTGATTAAATTACGTTGATTGTGTGGAACTTTTTCATGCAGTAAGGAACGACAGAGAACAAAATATAATTGTTGGCGCTAATAAATCTGAAAACAAATAATCGACGCGGAACAAGTGACGCGTCCGGTCGCTGGCCGGTTGAAATTAAAGTGGCGTTACACGTGTCTATCTGCGGTCGCTGTAAACCCACGTATCCAGAATCAAATGACAAATTCGAACGCGTCACACGCTGCGGAAAAGCTGCAGCTAGCCATTCCAGCCAGCATCCCCGGAACGGCCGTCCAGTTTGTAATTCCGCGTTGCATCCTCGGGACAACGTTGGGAAGATGATCGGTGAACTTTCCGAATCGATCCTCGACACGGATGACCCGATTCAGGAAAGTGAATAACTCAATAACCGGACGGGACTGGCAAACAACTAGTGGATCGATGTGTTTGTTCGTCATCCGCGTGATTGATGATGACCAGCGCGGAACGATGGGAGACACCGAATCTGGCGGGTCACGTGTGACAGACCGATAAATTTCAACCTTTCGCTAATTCGACTTTTCCCTCCGACAACCGATGCTGTCGACGTCCATCCCCGTGAAATTGCCGAACTTTTGACGTGGCCGAGATCGAACAAAGCTCGATCCTCCGGTCTTTTTCGCGAGCCCGCCGACGGAAAAACTTTCGCTGCCGTCGAGGTGACGGAGAGATCGAGCTGGGTCAATAGGGGTCTTTCTATCTTTGCCGATGACGCTGTTGATCGAATAGGAGAAATGAATAACCCATCTCCAACGGAAACTAATCGCTTTCCACCACTGTTTACACAACGCATAAAAGCTTTCGTCAATTACAAATCTGAAAAATTAATTTTTCGTTCAAGATAAGTACCATTTCTCGATTCTCCTGTGAGAGTTGAATTTTATTGGCGAGAATCAAATTTAACCGGACCCGTGATGAAGCTTTTTAACAAAGTCTAACAAATATGAATGTTACGCGTTTCATTTTAGATGAAATAAAATTTGATTCGTTTGTAATCAATAATGTAGCATTACAATAAATTTAGCCATACAAAAAATATACATTCTCTTTTCCCTTCTACTATAATGGAAAGAAGAGATCACCGTTTTTCCACTTTTTCCTTGCCCAACTTGCAAAGTTAAATTTAATATTTTTGAATCTGCATAGTCATCTGCGTGGTATCGATCATACTTAATTGCCGTTGAAAGATTTATTAACAGGATCTCAGTCCTGGACCATCGGCTTTCAAAAATTATAACATAATCACCGCGTTAATACTTGCTATAATTAAATCTACTAAATAGGTATAAAAAGTACAAGAACCTGAACAGTTCGGATGGATCAGTCACGGGTGATTAAAAAATCCTTTATTTGACGAACAATGACGTCCGGATTGATCGTGGGCGGTCGAACAAGGGCAATTCGGGAATCTGGTTAAGCGTCTGCGGCCATTGAAATGACCTGTTAATCGAGGGACGGGCTGTCATCGAGTAATAAATCGCCCACGCACGGTTCGCGGGTACGTGCACGACCGGTCATCGGCGGGTAGTTAAGGATGTGATTGAATCAGGAAGCACACGTGTCCTGGGGCAGCTATCTTCGTTGCAGATGCTACCGGCAACCGGCTTGCTTCCCTCGTAAAAGTCGACATTCGGTGGTAGCAGTAAATTCAAACTACGCGTGGATCGCAGAAAGATTGCTGACTTGACAGAATAAAGGTGGGGGGGAGAAAGAGAGAAAAAGAGAACCAGAGGGAGGGAGAGAGAGAGAGAGACGCAGATGTCTAGGTTCAGCGATCGGAGAATAGACGAGGGGATTACTTGTCTGCTTCGAGCTATCTCTCGCCGCCATTACCGAGCCGCGTTTGGTTAATCTGACGCTGACATTGATTCGTTTTGGATTAACTCTTCTTTGGCCGGTGTCAGACTTCGAGCTGTCGTTTCCGTGTCGGCTCGCGTTCCGTCGATTCGAAACCTTCGCCTCGAATTTCAGTAAACTACTTTAACGTTCGCTCAGACAGCGATTCCTAACGAGCGATCGGGAATCATTTCCGATGATCGGAAGAATCAGACTTCGTTAACGCTGGAATTGCTCGATCCTCCGACGATCAGCCATGCCCACAACTAGTTGGTGTAGAAGAAAGTTCTAGTACCTTCTTTCTTACGAATTCATAGTCATTTGTTTAAAGTTTTACAAACAGGTTAGTCTGTTATTGCGATGTTGCAAAGGCTTGGTAAGTTTGTAACAGATGGTGTCATTCCTTCAACAGTGAACAGTCACGAATATTTATTAAATAGGTTAATAATAATCTAAATGGTTTGAAGCAAATCTGCTTTGAAAACGCAACGAGGAGCTGGAACTAATGAAGCCATTTTAAATACTATTCTAATTGCACTTCGTCCAATCGCATACAAAGTCCACGGCTGAAATTGCATTTGCCAGCTTGTTAGGTTTCTGCAAAGCATTATTCCCTTGAAAACGTACTAATCTCTAATTTTCACACTAATTACACGGTCTCCAGAATTTGTATTAGTTTGTAACGTTGGCTCTGGTATCTCCTATTCAATCTGGCCGTATGCAATTCCAACAATACGATTATGCGAGCTATCATTATCGTTAATAGGACCGCCACAATAGTGTCCTCTTACTATTAGATCCCTTCCTCTGTTCCAATAATAGTGTCTTATTAACAAGCGGCAAATTTCTCGGAGAAGCCGAGCGAAGTGATGCACACAGGCAAACGTTCGCGAATCAGACAGGGAGTTAGAGAAGGACTGTAAGAAGCGATGAGTCGTGAAGGCAGCGAACCGGAAGCGGCTGGATGCACGCCAAAGATCGAACACGCGTGTCTCGGCAGGCTTGTTGATGCTCCCCGATGCCCGACAAAAGGATTACAACCCCGGGGTTATCCGAAAAAGAAGCAACCGAATGATATTCGCAATCTATTCTCCCCCCACCCCCACCCCTGCCGAGTTTTCCGAGGATGTGAACAGATGGTCGGGGCCGATCGTCGAATCGAATTTCCACGGATATGCCAGATTTTATGCGGATTTGCCGGATAAATAGGCCGCTGCCCGATTGCGGCCGATTGTTCACGTACGTTTTGTGCGAACGCAGAACCGGCCTTACATCGTCGCGGATGTTTAACATGTCAATGAGTATATTACTGAATCGTTCAGCTGGTTGTGAACCGTGGATATAAAGATAATTGACGAACAATGTTTATTGAAACGGCCGGACTCTGTAAACGGTGGATTGAATATTTAAATGCTGTTTGGATATTTAATTCTTCGTCGTGTTCGTGGCAGCAGATTGGCCAGATAAGCAGTGACGAACGTATGAAAATTTTGCGATCTCAACAATTATGGGAAACTTCAAACATTCACCAAAGTATGTTTAATAATACAATATTTTTTTAAATTCCTGAATGTTAGGTGTGCAAATTGATTTATGAATCTTTGCAATTATTGATTGATTCTTTGCAATTATCATGTATAAAAGTATATACTACTTATTTAATAGTATTTACAGGTACCTATCAATTAACCCAGGCGGTATGTTATTAACGGATGATAATATTTTAAATATTGAATATTTAAAGGAATCTAATAATATTATTAGGGTGAAAGTACACTCGAGACATATTAACCGCAAATATTATCAATGCTATAGTGATTTATATACCACATTCGATTAGTTACACTTCTATCATACGATATACATGTGACTGTGCTAACGGCAACAGAACAGTGGTTTGCTGTTCTCATGTCGCTACTATTATTTATTATTTATTTCATGGGCGATTTAAAGCGAAAATTGTAAATCCATCGGAGATATTAACGAAGATATTTGATGTAACACATACAGTACCGGTTATTCAAGAAAATAGTGACGAAGACTGAATAAATCTATGTATATTATGATTCCTAGTATTCTCATTTACACCTACATAATGTCTCTCACATTTAAAAAGATATAATTGATTAAGAAGGGACTTAATCTCCTGATAAAAATGATTAGTTAGTGTCGTAAGAAACACGACACTATATATTGTACTATTATAATGGCGTAATTTCATTTTTTTTCAATATTTAACTATGTTACACCCCTCCCACCATCTTGTAACTTTTGTGCGTATTAGATACGTAACAGAACATTGTTGTTGAAGTTTTTGAAAGTGGTCACTCGAAGAGTTGTTTGAAATTCCCACCCCTAAAAATTTAAATATTTTTTTTCTATTCTTAATAATTTGATCACAATTGTGAAAAAATATGTTATAAAGGACATAAGTACGAGTATTTTCGTATTCTTTTTTACCAGAATATCTTAATTAACAACCGAGAAAAAAATGGTATAGTTAAGGGTATTTACCCTCATATAATCCTTATATGAAGGATTAGAGGCTTGAAATTTGGAGGGATTATTTTTCAACCTAAAACCAATGTTTTCCACAGAATTACAATAAAAATCCAGGGTGGGGCCGATTCACCATCCTTAGTCTGCTAGACCCTTTATTGAAATTTGGACAAGGCAACGTCTGTCGGGTCAGCTAGTTTAATAATAAATATGAAATAAAAAAATATATGTGTTAAATTATAAAACAGTAAATCCATTGCTACAAAAGCAGATGTAACACGAATAAGCAAACAGGACACGAAGCTATTGAATGTATTAATTACCAATGCTCACTACATACTACATATTACATAAACTATATGCGAACGTAATATGTGGCACATGTATTATTACATTGATATGTCATATTCATTACTCACTTTGATTGAAACTGATGGACTTAATTACACACGACCCATCGTACGTATTACACTACAAACTCAATTAAAAGTGAAATACCTACTTCATCTTTAATTACTGTCCGCTCTCATCTTATTGAAAAATTATTAAATGACCAGTGGCGCAGCGAACGAGAAATTCTATATAATTTTATAACTACAAATACTTTATAATTTCCTTAAAACTGAATAATTATACAAAATGTTACGTATTTAGAATCTCGAAGCACAAATTAGTTATTAAAAATTATTTAATTATCATTATTTTTATTCAAGTTGTATGATCCAATATTAAAAAAGTTATCGTTCTTTTAAAAGTGTCCAAATATTACTGCAATTCACTTTATAGTTATAGTCACCAATAGGAAGCCCTCGAAACTATGCGGAACACTTAATAATCCGGGCAATCGCCACAAGAACAAATCGGACGGATCGCGATATCTGCTAGAGATTATTAATCCCGTGAGTAAAGGATTTGGGTATCGTCTTGACGAACGAACGGAGAATTATCTGAGAGTATGACGGAACGAATTCCTTGTCAAATATTTGCCGAACGATCGATAGTCGTCCGGGACTTGACCGTATTACTAACCGGCTTTTTTACCCGGTTTCGTTCGAAACGAATCGACAGTCTCGCTCTGGAGGCTCCAATAGATACCTCCATTAAGGACTCATGAAAAAATAACGTGCATAAAATTGCGGCTTTCTTTGATCCCTTCCGTGGCTGTGGCGAGCGTATATTAATCCTGCATCCGCACACCACGCTTTGAGACCTCGAACGTCGCACATATTTTAACACACAAAGAGATTTCAGAGCAGTCTTCTTCACCGACCCGTCCCTGCCCCCCTCCCCAGCTGGATTAACATTTTTATGGCATCCGGCTTATTCGCTGCAAATTCGTTCTGTTAATTTGTGTAACTAAAGGGCTCGGCGGCGAAACGCTTTGCCGCGAAAGTATTTCCCCGACACGCGGAATTGCTGTTTCCCTTCGCTGCGAGGAAAATAGAGATATTTACCCAAGAACCCGTTGGTTTCATTAATGACTCCCCTTTGCCCCTACGCTCCTTCTTCGGTGCGATCTATTCAATTATGTGATGCCGCGCGGTCCCGTTAAATTTCCCATATTTAATATGTAACTCGGTGTGCAGTGACTGGGATTTATCCTGAAGATGCAAGACTAATCGAACCGAAGTTTCATGTTATCTGAAAACTGTTTTCCCAGTTTGATTTGAATTAATTCAGTAAACATTTTTTAAAAATTCTTTTTTTGAAAAAGTCACAGGATCCAAACAGTTCATTTAGTAAAAATCGAAAAGTTTACCATAGCTATGATTTTTGTAACATTCTTACACCTCGTGGATTTAAATAGAAATTTTTTATTTAATTGAATGCATTAAAAATGAATTTTAAGGGTTCATAACAAAATTTCATGTATTATCATCAAAATAGAGCAGAAATAAATTCATGTGAGGATTATTCAAAATTATCCACCGAATATTCAGAATGTGCATTTAGCACATAAAATGGAACAGTCAAAAGATGACTCAGTAGATTGAAAGAATTCACGCAGCAATGGAACATTGAGCAGTGCGCTGTGCAAACTAGATCGTTTGGCTAACAGAGGTTGGCGTATACGTTCGTATTCGCAAGGTCCCGTCATGTCATAACCGCTTCATCGACGTTTTCGAAATTGAAACTTCAATCAAATCCCTTTCGTCCCAGCGAGCCAGTTTGTAAACCAGTAGAAATCGCGTAACAACCCAATAACGAAATTAATATAGTTTCCAAGTCACTCATCCCAAAACTTCCTTCATTACCATCTAAATACTCGACCAGCTACCATGATCATGAGAGTCCAACTAATCCCGGCGATAGTGCAGCCATTGGCCTTGTGTGTCGCCGCTTTATTGTTCGTACTCGCGACAGCTAATTATAGTTTTCGTTCCGTAAAGAGTTTTTCCTAATAAGGATTGCGTAAGCAATATTAAATACAGTGGTAACAAGTTGACTGTGTAATAAGTCGATTTCTACTTTTAATAATTTCACTGTGTACGAAATAATATAAGGGCATGTCTAAATTCTTGTAATGTTTTTTTGTTCATTGTTATAAATTATTGTCCATTATCCATCTCTCCGCATGACGTTCTTTATAAAAATTAAATTTCGAAACTATATTCTCCGTTGCTTCGAATCACTTGTTACGTACGAGGTACCTTATCAATGAGCTATCGATAAATGAATCACTGCATGACATCCTGTTTTATACAATGAAAATGATTAAAGTTATGGAAAGAAGAAGTACACTTTAATCCTCGTGACAATAAAATAAAATTGAACCTGTACGAGTTCTTCGAAACACAAAAAGCGTATGCCAACCGAACAATGGGATTATTCATCGTATTGCAGAAAATCATTCATCAGAATGTGGCACATTTGCAAAGTAAAAATCAATGTTTAGAAATGCTTTAGCACTTTTCTGATAAGCTAACATTCATTGAATATCTACTTCTGTTAGCAGATTCATCAGACAACGCGTAAACCAAAATGCGACTTGACTTTTTGCAGAAAACGGTCATCCGATAGATCATCCATTGATCATCCTGCTATCATCCCCGCTCGGAGCTTGTCGTGTCCTACGAACAATCCTACGAGCACAAGAATTTATGAGCGGACCACGGCGGACGGTGTGCTTTGAGTCGTTACCGTCGACATAGCCGGAAATCGATGGAGCCGAGTAGCCGGTGTGTTCTCACTCCGTGCCTGGTAGCTAATGTCTGTTTGCTTATCCATCGATCTACTCTTAATGAACCTTCTGATTATTATCCGCGTAGTCGTTGTCTCCTTCCGTTTCCGCCAGTTAGATCCGCCAGCTGAAACTCCGTTGAACAAGTTCCGAGTCTGTCGTCGCCGACTCGTAAAACCAGGTTCATGAACTGTTGATCCATCAAGGGACACGTGGAGATCTGTGGATCTATGTATCGTCCCAAGGGGATGGTTTAGGGGTGATTACTTAATCCGTGAACTCCTGAAGAGCTCTACAAACTCGCAAGTTTCCGAATTTTAAACGAAAACTTTGCCCCTTTTAAAAGTCCTCGAAACGTTATTTGCAGAGGCTCCAAAAGTGGTTGCAGTGGTATAGAGTACGCCATGATCGCTTTATATGATCAAGATTGTAACAGTTTAAATATTGACAGTTCTTAAACAATTGAAAATTTCATTTCAATACTTTTTGGCGCTGTAAAGTTTACAATAGCGTAGGGCACAGTCTGAGGATTTAATTCGAACGAAATTTAGTTAAAATGTAGTGTATAAATAATTCTTGGATCCACGTTGGAGTTGAATTGGAAAAATTCTTATGGCATTTGGGAGTCAGATACCGTAGAATACACGTACCAATGTAAAATTCTTTTATTTCAACGTCAGAGATCCAAGTTCTGCTGCATTGGAATATTTTCATATTAAACCTACAATGTCTCTAATTGATCCAACTATTACAGATTCACTGGTATTCGTTTACTGCTGATGCGAAATATGATTTTGACAAGCAGTTTCAAGCGGGAATTCCAATTAGTTTGAACTTTTGAAAATGAATGACGACCAGGTGAAGTCGCTTTTGACTAAGGAAGAATGATGTGGAATTTATGGTCTGTTTGCTGCGTTTAATAAACAGTTATCGGGTCGACAATGCTTTTACGAATATTAGTTCGCGAAGAGTGAAAGAAACACGGTATTATATAAGTACGAGACTCGCCCATGAAAGGAACCATGTGCACAGTCCCGAATTACACGGTACTATTTTTATATCATCGTGAAAGTAACACGGTCTTTCACTACCATTGAAAATACGCGGAAAAATCGGCAAAAGGGAGATGCAACGAGCAAAAATGTTTCCTCTGCCCGGTCTGTCCATTATTTCGACACAGAACGCAGCTATCCATTAGTCTGAAAATGGATTTCGTAAAATGCATTTATGTCATCAACTTCGCGATAGTAACAAAATGGACGTCCAGCTGCATTAACTGCATACTAAATGGACTGTCGAATTTAACTAGACTTCCATTAGACTTTCCGAAATCCTGAAGAATGTCGAATTAACGCGTCGTTCTTGTACCCGTTCAAACATTTAATACCACTTTTAATTCAAAGTTCTTAATCGTACAGAGCTCATTTTCTGAACGCTGACACGGCGATGTAGCATTTACTGAACGAGAGAAATGATAAAAGTTAAAAAGAAACGTGTATTTTAAATTAGTCATACTTTTGATGAACTCGGATTTTACTACAGAGAAAATGCTAGCAAATACTTGAGCTCTTTGGTAATATAATTTAATACTATAATCTACGGATAAACGCTAATTCATATAATTTATAGTTGAAAGCCGGTTCGGAAGCGTTTCCATTGCAATAAAATGAAAGCTAACAGTTTAAAATGATTAAGCTTTACAACCAATATTATCATTTCGATAGTAGAAATAACATAAACAAATCAATTTTATATTATGCGAAGATCAACTGAAGTTTTTTAATAATTTAATAGGAAAATTTCAAATCATGAGACAATCACAAATAAACTAACGGGCACTCATTTTTAAATAAAAGTCAAATAAAATACTAATTAAATAATGACAATGTGCATGAAATATTTCTAAATGTGAATTAATGTACAAAAAATTAAACTTTGATTTCTGCGAATAGTGAAATGTTTGTAACAAGAATAAAATTATTTTTCATCTGTAGACGAGCAAGTTAGAAAATGAAGAAATAAAATGGTATTCATTTAGAATATTTATCGTAGATGTGGAAATGTTATTCGTGTATTTTCCATTCATTGGAGAATCAAAGGAGACATCGTGCATGAGAAACGTGTCCCTTCGTGGAGGGCCCTTTACACTGATGAGCCGTGTCCACTTGATGAAAGGTAGGACGAGATCCTTGCCAATATCCTTGTGTTTGCATCAAACTAGGTTGTCCCCTGGGCTAATGTTGTCCCCCCGAATCGGGGATCTCGCTAATGATCTAGTTTTCGAGAGGATATCGCCATATTTAAGCTACGGTGCTTCGCTCTTTCAAGATTCTGTTTAATCTTGACTCACTTATGCTATCATACTTTGTTCACTTATAATCGAAACCGAATGATCCATTTTTAAACATAATATTCAACTTTGATTTTGAAATTTTCAGTTTAAATCTAATCGAATACTTCTATTTTCCGACAAACAGTAAACTGTCCAGTGTTAACTATGTCAGACGAAAGTCTAGATTTGATTAACAATCATGAATTCCGAAACTCAATTGTTTAATATCATTTATTGTGTTGTACTTCCTTCTGTACTTCTATAAAAATAATTAACAAATTTTTCTTTAATATTTTACGTAAAGACGATAAAATAATTTTATACATATCGTTATTTAAAATTATCCCGAAGAATGTTCATCTTGTTTATAACAGTTTAATATTTCTTCTCATAATTTATAAGAGTATACGTTGCATTTAATGTAACGTTGGTAGCAGACGTGATTGAAAAGTGATTTGTGACACGTTAAAAATAAAAAGTTCAAGTATGCGTCTCATGAGGAAACTGAGTAAATGTGGACTACGGTAATCCTTGCATTACGTTAATAACAGAGGTCGTATTTGTAATAATGCTCGGCCAGTTTCTGCGGGGATTCTTTCAAGTGTAAACGCGCAGACGCCATCGAAAGAAATTCTCAACCATGGGATAATGTCGAATCGCAATCGGAGGAGATGGTAAATCAGAGAGCAGCTAATCCGGTTAGACGTTCCTTGTTAATGCTAATCATTTCGGCATTTGACTCGGAAATCTCGCTTAATGTAATCTCTGTATTAGCCACCAATCCCCGATTTCACCCCTTTCAGTTCTCAACTCTCGCAACCACCCCACTTCACTGGTATACGTTACCTGAATTTTCTCCGGTCTGATATCAAAGCTTTGAAATTCAGTTCAATTGTTCCCTGAATCTTGTTACACGTTTGTGATAAACGCTGTTGTTGCTTTATTAGCAAGCAAATTGTCGTTGTTAATAATTTGAGAACAATTTAGAGCGGCGAATTAAAACTGAACAAAACTGGACAAAGAATATTTTGCGAAAGGAAGACATTATTCTAAAAGAGAATTTATTTATATTCAAATATCGAAGCAATGTTACATTATTCTCTGAATCCCTTTATACGTTTACGTTAAAAGTTGTTGTTGCTTTATTAGAAAATGAGTTCATTTGTAATGATCAAAAAAATAATTAATAATTTTAAAGCAATTTAGACTGACCAAATAATGCTAGAAAAATGTTTACTAAGAACATTTTGAGAAAGGAAGATAGTATTCTAAGAGTATTCTTTATTTCTTCCAACCTCTGCAGAATAGATCTAAATACGAATTTTTTACATGAAGTTTTACATTCCTTTGGAAGAAACATTTCCCTACATGTTTTCCCAAGAAGTTTTAAAATATTCTTGAATGTAAAACGATATTCAAATCTGAATGAAGAGCATCTTCCTCATTACAATAAAGAATGCAACGAGAAATACGAATATTCTCTGTCACGACAAGTTTAAGTTTATTTCGTTTATTAAAGAGGCAGCAAAGGAGATTATGAAGTACCTACTTATTACGAACGTTCATTAATTTTAATCATTCGCGAATTTCATAGGTTATGAGAAATCGTTGAAATTACTGCGAAATCTTTTAGTGAGATGAGTAAAGCATTTCTCTAATTTTTGTTAAATAATCTGTGGAAATATTATTCTGTAAATAATTGCAATATTTTTATGTCGGATACAACGATTAATATTAAAAGTAAATTTAATATTAAACATAATCTAATCAAATCATTGCATATTTAACAGTAACATTTTAATGCTCGTTTTAAATTTCTTAATTTACAATTATTTGGTTGAAATATATATTATGATAAAAGACGCTCAAAATCTGACTAAATATATTCTCGTTATTTTCATAAATTAATCCAAAATAGTCAGTGTTCACTAAACCTATTGCGAAAATATATTTTAAAGAACCATTGAAGGGTTAAAAATTCAACGAACCTCGTGTAACTGTACAAATCTTGCCCAGAGGTAAGTACAAGTACAAATAAGGGAAAAGATAAGTTTCTTGTATACTCGGTGCTCGAAATATTTTTATTAAGGTCTGACAGTCGAACGCAGCGGTACGGCAATAACATTTCAAAGCAGGCGACTACAAAAGGAAGCAGTTGAGGAGAAACGCTGTAGGGGACTCTATAGAAGTTCGCTAGACTTTGCGGAAGGTTTTGGTTTTCCATAGGTCAATGTGTTTTCTATGAACCCCAGGGGTGTGCAGATGCGTCGGATGAGATTTAAGTTCGAAACGATAAACCACGCCGCGAGACTGCTGTCCTTAAAACCGACTTTATCACTCGGTTAGGGCCTTATCGAAGTTTACGGGTCGACGAATACGGGGTCCGCGTGACCAAGCGTTTCCACGCGATTAGAAGTATTTCCGCTTTTTACGATTCTCTGGAGGACTTTGTATATACACAGGCAGAGCCAACCAGCAAATCGCAAGTTTTCTTTGCGGTACATGTACAGCTGGACGCGATGTTACATGGCACCGGTGGAGTTGAATTGCCTTTGTCGACGTTCTGGCAACTTGTAACCTTTAATTTCTGTTTCCTCAACGAAATAAATGTCGCCGGACGCCGACGTCCCGCGAGCATTGTAATACTACAGAAATGTAAAATGAAAAACTTCAAAATGAACATTACGGAAAAAATTCAAGTGGAAATAGAAATACGATAGGAACAGATGCATTCTGTAGTCACTTCGTAGGTGGTACAATTACTTACTATCGAGGCTTCCAAGTGATCCTAGTTTTTAGCATATTATATATGTTGTTAAAGAAACAGATAGTACGTGTCTGACTACAATTTAAATAATAAATCTACCACGATCACATGATTAATTTTTTATTTTGCAATTATTGAAACTATAAGGATGTCTCCGTGGGAAGTGACCAAATGAATTTACATTATAAAAGCTATAAAAAATTTATATAAATTTAGCCTCCTCAAATGGGTATACAATTTCCCATCTGCTGCATTTTGTAAAAATATCTTAGAAGAAAATTAAATTTAAATATCGACAAGCGTTGAGGAATGTAAAATGTAATGTTTAACCACAATAACTTCCAAAACAATGTCAGACACTCGATACAATGCACGCACAACGATCCTGAGGGGTTTATTTTGCAATTATTGAAATTATAAAGATGTCTCCATGGGAAGTGCCCGAATGAATTTACATTGCAAAAGCTATGCAAAAGTATTTAATAATAATTTTGTAAAAATATCTCAGAAGAAAATTCAATTTAAATATCGACAAGCGTTGAACAATGTAAAATGTAATGTTTAACCACAATAATCTATAAAACAATGTCAGACTCTCAATACAATGCAGATACAACGATCCTGAGGGGTCAAACTAGCCCAAAGATGCGAACGGTGGCTACAACATGCAGCTGCTATGTTGAGTGGAATAATTATCCGAACTGATTAGCGAAGCTTGTAAGTCGCTGGCGAAAACAAGCGATGCCCAAAGATCTCACCGGTCAGCAGAGCACTGCAGAATGTAGAACATAAATTAACAGGAAGTTGGCCAGCATGGCTAAATAAGCCGTTCGGTTCCCTGGGAACGAGGCCCTCGAGCGATTAATAACTTGGAGCAGGAACGAGCGGCGTCGCAACACCAGAAAATAAATCGATTAGGGGAAAAAAGGAAACATGGTTTTCCGGGGGCAGTGTTTTATGGTCGATAACCGGTTTACCGGGTGCAGCTGGTTGCGTTGCATTTATCACGGAAATTCGGGCCAACTTTTCGACAAGTTTTCTGGTGTTCGCGGACTTCTGGTCTCTGTTCTACTCGGTTTTTCTCAAGACAGCCCCGATACGCTTCGAAACGCGACGGCGGCGGTCGGTTTGTTGCTGCGAAATCAATATCATCGGGCTTCCGTACCTTCGTCCTATTCTCTTTTATTTTTCGTCTCTATCGTCGTCGCTGTTATTTACTCTGCCCATTCTGTCCTGTCGCGTCTGTCTCCTCCTGCGCTACTTTCCCCGGGATTCTCTTATCAAAATAGCGGAGTCTCGCGATTCAATTAAACCGTAACGACACCATGCCACGTAGAAAGTAGAAGAAGAGCTACTGAAATTAATATAATCAGGAGTGGCGAGCGTCTTTCTACCACCCTCATAGTATTTCTCATTTTTTTATCGAACTTTTTTTTACAATGGGTGTTCAATTATCATTTTTCTCATCGCTGCTGTTGCCACTAATTCGTTGTCACGAGTACTATTCGTCTATTTTACTTAAACAACTTACAGGTTTAACACTTTGTCTGTCAAAGTCTTAAAATTCCGCAAATTCAAAGTAATTTATTTAACAACTAAGTTCCTTCTTAAGGGTACTTCTTGAGTAGCGCATCCTAGAATTCTGTATAAATTTTCTTAGTTATCTTTAGTATCTAATTTAAGACAAATTAGCTCAAAGTTTTCTAAGCAATTTAAAGTGGGTTATTTCAGGGCAAGTATCGTAAAGTTTAAATTTGGAAGGCTGAGCTCTTATTTTAAATATAGTACTATAAGCATAAATAAAGGTGTCGACTATACTAGCAAATATGCATTTACCATTAAAGTAGTTATTTAATTGAATAAAAATTTATTTATGTTGGAGTCACTTATGTAGAAAATGGAGTGCGAATAACCGTAAGTTAACGAAAGAGATAAAGAACTGAAATATTCGATTTTCTAAGAACATTTCACGAAAATAAATTCTTACTTTAGTAGGAAAAAAATGATCTACTCTGTGCAGAACTGTTATGTATATTTGACATTTTCTAAATAACATTATAAACGTGCGACGAATTTCCCTCAAAGTCTGTGGAAATCGTTTCCCGGAGAGCAGCACTTACGTTAATTACGAATACGGGGAGACTTAATTTAATGTCACGCCGTTCCTGATTAAAATATTTGATAAAAGCAAGTTCGCCGCGAGACTTGCACCTGAGACCAGCTCTGCGAAGCATTCTTGCGCCTCGCGTTTGTCTCCTAAGTACATTATATGAGCGTGCTGATTAAAAGGACAGTTTCTGTATTATTTAACGTGCGCTTGAACATTTTCTTCGTCGTCTTCGAAATAAATTTTTAGGAAATACTAAATCTTAGATGTTAATCTTTTTTGTCAAAATTCTTCGGAAGCAAAGGGTGCATGTATTTTCACGCTGTTCGAAATGTTTTTTGCTCTATCAATTACTTTTCTCAATACATCCTCCTTTTACTTTAGCCGAAACAAATCATAGATGCCCATCACCGAGGGCTTTTCCTCCTACCTTTGAATCCTTAAAAGCTCCATTTTTTATTCCGCTATGCGATTCCCTTTAGTGCCTCAACCGCCATTTATCAAGGATAAAAGTCAGCGGAAGGGACACCCCGTACACGCGGATTGTGACGTTTAAGATGTGCATATTATGTATCCAATTTATCTTTCAATAGAATATTTTTCATCCACCTTTTCGCGTCTATATTCATCCGCGTGTGTTGTTTATTATTATTGCTTTCTTTTATATAAAGAGAAAAGTTAACACGTTATAATTTTTGAAAGCCCGTGGTCCGACAACTCAGGATTTTTTAATAGGCTCATCAAAAGGAATAGCAAATTCAATCATGACGCGACAACTCATCCCCAGTAACGTAATTTAATCATTTCGAAAAGAGATTTTTATATTTCCTATTGGTACAGCATAATCATTAAAAATTTGGAACGTTAAGAAATCATTCATGAAAAGTATTCCAACATTACTAAACAGAAATATAGGTTTTCCAATGTATAAAAATTGTTGCTTCCATTGGAAAAATTTATCAACGGCCTACGCAAGAAGTTACAGTAATAAAATATTTTGTGCTATAGAAAAAGGAAGAGGAGGATAAAAACGCACAGAAATAAAAGTACGCGAAGTAATGAAAAGACGAGGTTCGGCCGACCTATATGCATAGCTAACCTACATACACAAAAATAAAACTAAATAAGGTAGTGTAAAATGAGGCTAAGCCTTGCTATATCTACGTCTAACCTAAAGCAGAAGTTTATAGCACGAGCTTAACACCTTACGCTTTGTTTCACCGCTTTCGTCAGAGCTACCTTACTTTTTAATAATGCGCAGAACTGAATAAAAATTTAATGTCTCTTCCAACACTACATTTACTCTAACAATGAGACCTTGATACCTTTTTGATACATTTGAAGACAGTGCTCGTAATTAAGAATGAAATTCACGAAAAACCATTATAAGCTGACTCGATGGATAGAAAATTATCAAAAGCATGATATTGCTATTTTCCGAACTATAAAATGAAAGAATATGATGAACGAAGAAGCTGCAACAATGATAGGAAACTCAGCCTCATTTTTCAAAACAACGGTCTAGTTGCAGCCCATGGTAATATTCACAAAGTTGGCGCTCATGACCAGTAGAACACGATTGAACAGAAAATATTTTAATATTATAAATTGTATACATATACAGGGTTCCCGAAATTCCCTCAGCATCCGGAAATGGGAGGATGCTGAGATGATTTCAAGCAAGATTTTTCTTTACGAAAATGTCATCTGAGGCTTTGTTAAGGAGTTATTAATGAAAAACACGGACCAATCCAGTGCGCGACCTACATGTGTTGGTGTTCAACGACGCTCGGCTGTCGGTGTGTCGCGACCAACACATGTAGGTCGCGCACTGGATTGGTCCATGTTTTTCGTTAATAACTCCTTAACAAAGCCTCAGATGACATTTTCGTAAAGAAAAATCTTGCTTGAAATCATCTCAGCATCCTCCCATTTCCGGATGCTGAGGGAATTTCGGGACACCCTGTATATACGAATAGAGAGCTGTAGAGCGCTATACTATCGTATAGCGTCGAGTTTGATGATCAAACAACGTTAAAAATAGAATAAAAAGGTGCAAATTCTTTCAGAATGTTTCCTACTTACGTTTGAAGTCAATCACCGTACCCGAACGCTGGCATATCGGCGCAGATCACTCAAAACACTCGAGTCCGGAATGACGGCCACGTAAACAACGAACTTGGTAGTCTGTGAAATCGAGCAACCGTCTCGAAAAAGACGTCGATCTCGTTTGTAAACTTTTCCAGACAGCCCGCGCCCACAGACAAGTCCGGGAGCACTGTCGCGGAATATGGGTCCCGAAGTTTTCGTAGAGAGAATTGCCAGGTCCGTCGATGAGAGGGTGGTCATTGTGGGCGAGAGAGAGGAGGGAGGAATCAAGCGTAACCATCGGACTGTCGATGACAAGAAAACTGCATTACGAGGAGCCCAAGTGGCCGCTATCAGTCTCGTAAAAAGTTTGGGTTAGACACTGGTTCTCGGGCCAGGGACGAAAGCGTTCGGCGCAGCCAATTCGGCGTGGTTGTTCGTCATTCCGTGCCCCGATTTTTTTCTCTCTCCCTCTTTTTTCCGGCCCTGATCGCGCTCCTTCCCACCCACAATTCTCTTTCTGTCGTCCTCCTTCTCGAGTTCTGGGCACACCCGATTGGATTTCACGGATAAAACGAATTACTAATAAACTTTCGACTGTCCAGTCTATCGGACGCTTGTTACTTTCGATATATACGACGCCCAGATAAATCCGGTGCACGGCCAAAGGAAAATCTTGTTTGCCCCGATGGGAGTGCAGTCTTTTTCCTTTTTTCCTCTTATTTTTAGGAGTTGCTCGCTCCTACCGGCACAGCGATTAGAGCCGCTCTGTTACGGCGATTAATTTCTCGCTCATTTTAACGCCCTGCCTTTGGCGGTCGAATCTCTACAGGGTGTCCCAAAATTCGTGTACTTCCCGGAAATGGGAGGTTCCTTGGGTCATTTGAAGCGACATTTTCCTTTACAAAAATGACGTCGGCGGCTTTGTTTAGGAGTTATTAACGAAAAACACGGACCAATCAGAGTACGGCTATAGCGAACGGAGTCCGTCTCAGCGACAAGTCCCGCTTAGCGTGGCGGCGCCATTGGCCGAGCCAGAATCAATCCGCTGTAGCCGCGCTCTGATTGGTCCGTGTTTCTTGTTAATAACTCCTAAACAAAGCCGCTGGCGTCATTTTTGTAAAGAAAAATGTCGCTTCAAATGACCCAAGGAACCTCCCATTTCCGGGAAGTACACGAATTTTGGGACACCCTGTATATCGAGTTTATTGGGCTAGCTCACAAATTCGTGCGCCATTGTTACATGATACACAAAGGAACTTCTTTTAAATATTCATTGAAAATTATTTGATTAGAGCGACGTAAAATAAATTTAAAAAATTATTTGATCCTAACATACATCTATACGGATATATTCAATATTTTCTCGTCATTTATTAACACTGAAAATCCTGTCAAAATGGCCGATTTCAAGTTTTTTAATTTATGATTACAAATTGCTAAAAATTGCTATATCATTATCCAAAATATTTTTATCACAACCTTCAAAGTTTAATAAATGCCATCAATTTTTATACTGTATTGCATGCTACAAAATTTTAGTATACTATAGTATAGTATACATTGTATGTATAGTATAATATCATATATAGCATAAACATTTAAAATTTAATGTTGATAGTGTCTTAATGGAATAAATTAAATTAAACCTTCGGAGATCCATGTCTAAAGCTTATTCATTGACAACAGAAAATTCGTAATCAGAATCTGGAACGTTCTTGACAATCTGTGAGATCCTCTGAGATTTTACCTAATATTCCGGTAGAGGTAGTTGTTAAAGTTCCAATTGATGAAAGTGCTAACCCACGGTCTGTTTTTCGGTAGCCACAGAAGGCCTTTTAGCAGCCGGTCGCGCTACTTTTTCTCTCGCCCCCGATGGCCTCTACGCTGCCGATGTTTTTCCATTTCAATGTTGAACGGTTTTGGCAACGAGTTCGTTAACCCGCGTGCCGAAATCCCACGGATTGGGCAGCGGATATTTTAAATGGAACTGGGAACGTTGAACTGCAGAAAATTTCTGGTGAGGTGGTCACCGAAGAACTTCGTAGGTATTAAATGCTCAAGTGTAATTGTTTGTTGCAGAGCCCGGAAATGAAGTTAGTACTTCGTCGCCAATGGTGCAACTAGCTCACAGATCATTCGACATTTTTATTTGCAAAAGTACGTCACTGAAAAATAATAATTTTATTAATTAACTGGGGGTTGTATCATACTTGCGACGATACACTTTATTGTGGTTCAACAATGACACCATCGTTTGCCTTTATAATAACGAAAATACTTCGACAAATCATTAATTAAAAACAAATCATTTATTTTCTATAGTTGTTTTGACGATTCTATTTATCCGCGCCATCTTTATCAATGAAATTTGTATGACTTCTTATTTTTTATCATTTTAAAAATGCTTTGCCTAATGTGTTTTCAACTTGCACATGTAATAAATGTCATATATTTATTATGAATTAATTTACAAATCCTAGGTATTTACATTAATTGCGCTCAATGAAAATGGTACAGTATTGAGTTTTAAATAAAAAATAAAAATTTCAAACTCGATAGTGGAATATTAAAATTGAAATTCTTATGAAGGCAGATTTATATAGATTTATCCTCCAAGAGGATAGCTTTCAATGTCCGTATTTTTCAGAGAAGATTAAAAATAATACACGCAAGGGAGTATTGAATACGATATCCTTTCATTTCAAGCTGGGATTCCAAATAGATTCACAAAGTACTCCATCCTCATATCGGTTAAGCGTAGAATTCGTTAGTTCATCGGATCCCATTGAACGAGCCACGGACAGTAGAAATATTTTAAAGGGAATCCGACTAAAATGGTTGTGATTATACGGTCGCTATAGTGCTGTCGAGGCTAGACGCATCGATCGCCAGAGGGGAAAATCAAGTATCGAGTTTAATGCGCTTTTATGTACCTTTTAATTGGCAGCTGCATAATAGAACTCGCAAGTCCTTTCGCGCAGCGTGTAGTCATCGCGCGATCAAATTGAAAACGAAGAATAACATTCCTTTACTAAAGCCAGGAGATCACATTTTGAATATTCTCTGGATACACTACCGTTCAATAGCTTCGAAGTAGTGGAATAACATTTTAACAAGATTGTTCAAATAATTAGTTATAATAATTTTTCACTGAATTAACAATCTTGTACATTGTAGTAACGAATCTGTGCGTACATTATACACAGTATTAATTGTAACCTAAATTCTAATCTAAACATACAATTCACGTTAATTCATTTCGATAAAATTATTAGGACGTACGTAACTAACATAGATATAGAACACGCATATATTTAAGTTTCATTGCGGACTCAAATAAAAGAGTTTTATTATTTTTTATACGAAATTCTCACTACTTGCAATTTTTTAAAATATCTTCTACGTCATTTGGCAAATAAATGTTTATAATTGTTCAAAAAACTTCAAGTCACTTGGTCCAATTTGAAATAGTTTTTCTAATTTAAAAGGCGTTCGAATACTTTCATGGCCCATTCTGTACAATTTCTTCTTTTAAACAATTTTTTAATCGCTATATACGGCAGTCCATTGTATACGATGTTTTTAAAAATAATTTTTTGATCGTTTCATACGTAAGTCCACTGTACGAGCTACATCAGCTGGTAGGTCGGTGGAATTACATGATCCCGTAATCGGTTCACTAAGCCGAGGTGTTATGAAAATCTCACTTGACTCTCACCGTCTGGCCTAATGATGTTTGCCTTTGGGCATCGCCGGGCTGAAAGGATATTGAGGAACCCCATTAACGCTACCGCGTACGAAACTTGAAGTAACACAGGGATAAAAATAAAGCGGGTACTTTGATGTTCCCTGTCAGCTGGGAACGCTTTCTCTCTTCCTCTCTCTCTCTCTCTCTCTCTCTCTCTCTCTCTCTCTCTCTCTCTCTGCGTGTGTGTGTATAAAAGCTTTAGCGCTGCTGCCATTTCTATGGCGATTAAGTCAAGCCCGTCGTTAATAAAACAGACGATCAAACATTTCCAACGGTGTGGAGTAGCCATCGGTATCGAAGAGACTAGCTAGCTAAAACCCAGACACCCTTGACCCGTCTCGTTTCCGCGGGGCAACATCTTTCTCGCGATCTCCGTTGATCGATCGAGCAACAGAGAGCAGAGAAAGAGAGGAAGAGGAGGACCGGACCAATTTGCAAAACAAATTCGGCCGCCGACAAAAGGTTCATTGTCAGTCACGCAGCGGGACTTAAGTCCACTTGTTCAGTCGGGATCACTTAACCCAGTTCTTCTTCGGGCGTAGCTCGCCTCTTAACCCCGTGCCCGGCATCTCTCGTTCCTCAAAGAAACTCAGAAGCAGCCAGTGCATTGAATTGCAAAATCACGAGCCGGTCGCCACTCGACTTGATGAAATTTCGCGGCCGATTCTCGCGCAGACGTCACGCAGTACAATGTGTCGCCTACACCACCGAAATAAGGAAAGAACTTCCTTCTCGGTTCTTATGGACTCTGTGCGTTTGTTTGAATGCATTTGGTATAATTGAAGCATTGAGGGGTCATCGAGCTAGCCCTCTTATATGTCCACCCCCATTACTTATAATGTAATAGGCAAGATCATCTTGATGTCGATTTCATAACAATTTGAAATTTTTATATCATGACAATGTTAATCACTTGTATTTTTGATGCAGTATATTGTTTATTCTCGTAAGTGCGTATTCTGGTATTAAACATTCAAAAAATCAATATTATTTTGCATTTCCTTCTTCTTCGACTTTTCCGTCGAAGTGTTCTTGAACGTGTGTACAAAAGGATTTGTTTTACTCGTAAAACTAACTTTGTTACAGGTGTTTAAAGAATACAAATTGCGAAGTACATCCCAGTTTTTTTTGCATATGGCTGTGCATGCTAACATTACAAGGATAACTTATGAACTATAACTAAGGAATATGTTGAACCTTTTTGAATACAATATTAACATTAAAGAAATAAACTGTGAGATTTAAGAAATGTATGTATAAAAAACAGGGGACAGAGAGAGGGTCTGTATAGTATCGTATAGGGTGGAGAATGACCCTGGTTGCAAAATTTGCAAATCAAAGTATCTCTATTATTATCGTATATCGGACATTGCCATAACACATGATTAGGATCCTGTACCAGACAACCACATGGACAACTTGTGTCATCGGCAAGTTTAATCTTAAACAGAGAGGCCCTCGGTTGATAGTGTCCAGAACGAAGTCTATTAATCCAGCAAATGAATTCTCTGGGAAGCCTCAGATGAGTTCGTTCCAGTTATTATACATAAAATCCCAATGTAAAGCATTAATGGGAAAAAGTAAATATTAGAAATAAATAAATTTCAGGATGAAATTTCGCTCGAACGGAGGGTAGATTTTAAAAAGGTTTCATCGGTCTATGTTGATTCCACGAAAGTTCAATTTTGGCGGGTAAATGACCAGACGTCCTCACTGTGCGCCGCGATTGAAATGACGCGAGCCCTCTTCACATCAGCTACTCGTTTTCGCGACGCTCGCCCGCTGACTGGAACCAGGTGACATGGAAACCCGTTTCATTTATGTTTATACCGTCCCGCGGGCAGACCGTGTTTTTAATTACCATCGTTAAATTTAATCCGGCCGTTTCCGCCATTCGAACGAGTTCGCCGCGGAATTGACTTTGTTAACGACCCGATTAAAGCGACAGCAAGTTTGCGCTCCCTTGATCATTTGACGACGGAGCATGTCACTGCAGTTTGGTATAATAGCCATAGACGTATGGAGGATTCATATCGTCGGCGAAATGTTGTATGTACACCGGAGCTCTCCATTATGCCCGACCACTTTTACGCGAACGTCATGCCGCACGAGCTTTCTCCTTTTGTCCTTTTGTGCTTCGTTTAACCGTTGATCATTGAAACTAATTTCCTCTCGTGCGTACCTATGAAAGAGTCGGCGCGTGTTTCGTTCTATTTCGGTATTAGATATAATTAATGTTACTGGGAGACGTATTTGTTTAATCATTGACACTGATGTTTCTGAAAATGAGGAATGAAAACGTTTTATTTCGTGCAATAAAAATGTACAACGAAATTAGTTATGTCGTTTTTGGTGCATCTCATTTTATGGTGAGTAATGAAAAATATTAAAAGTACCACTCGTGTGTTCTCAAATTGAAAATGCAACTACTGATCAGATTATATTGTCGTTTCTGGTATGATTTATTTTATAACGAATAATGGAAATTAGTGGAGTATCGCTGCAGTGTTGAATCAAATTTAAATTGCGGTGTTTAATAAATGCAACTTATAACAAGGTTAGTTACGTCGTTCTTTTTGGTAAATTTTATTCTATAGCGAGTAATGAAGAATATTAACCCTTTGCACTCAGAGCTATTTTACCTCGAAAATCAAACGTTTCTTCTGAATCAGAATATTCCCATTCTCTATGACTTTTTAAAATTTGGTACATATGAAATTGATATAATATCTCCTACAATACTCAAATGTTTAGTAATTAGTTAGATACCGACGTATCTAATAATGTAAACAATATTTTAAATAATAGTACAGCAATTTTTAGTGGTGCCTCAGAGGCGCCCTCGAGTGCTATGGGTTAAGAATGTCAGTACTACTGTACTTAACAAAACTGCGGTGTTCAAAAAGTACAACGTGTAATGATATTAGTTATGTCGTTGTTTTTGGTATACTTCGTTTTATAATGAATGTTGGAAAACATTGAAATATTGTCGGTGCTGTATTTAAACAGATTTAAATTGTTTAATATGTACAACTTATCACGGGATTAATTACGTTGTCCTTTCTGGTATGTTTTACTTTGTAATGAAACATATTAAGATTTTCAATGACGTATTTAATAAACCTTTTACGATTTACGATGTACATTTATTTATGTTTGGTTTTGAAGCTCAATGTCCATACCCATGCTATGGAGAGTGAAGAGCTATATGTATTCAAGATTTTAAATAATGTATCTTGCGGACGCCGCATGTATTGAATATGTTCAAGCGGAATACAGGGGAATATTGAATAATGTGCAGGGCGGTTTATGTTTATTTTATGCGAGCCCTTCTACTTGTTGACAAGAAGTCTCGCTCCGAGGTAGAACCCATCCAACTTGCGAGGTTAGCGATAATACCATTCTATTTAAATATACACTATTCACATGACAAACATGGTGTAATGAATTTCCATCTATTCAATAGAACCTTTCCCACCAAACAGAATATTTCTTCAACGCTTCATGAATTTTGAAAAGGATGCGGGGCCTGAGTACATAATGTTATAACAAATTCTCATTTACAATATTAATGATTTTTCAAAATTTTATATAGAAAATTATTTAACGAATTTTACTGAATATTTCACGTGAATTTTATGCAATATCTTAAGACAACTATAATATTGGGTTTATTTAAATTTTTCGCGATTATGATTGTAATTGAACTCATCTCTGTGTGTAGCTGATTTAGTGTTAAAAAAGTTCAAAAAGATCAGAATATGATCAAATGAGATGTAGCAATTTTGTTTAAGTTTTATTTGACATATAAGATTGTCATATGACTTATAAGATTTTACTTAATAATATAATAAGAATTTACCCAATAAGTAAACTGAAACTTTCGCCTTGAATCCAATCAGTCACTAGACAAACTGGTAAAAAACAAACTAAAGGAGCCAAACAGTGAACTAGAAGACCATTTTCGGAGTTCACAATTTATTTTCATTTCTGTCGCAGAGCTTATTTTCATCTATCCAGCAAGATACGATACCTGTGGGCCTCAGCTGCATTCGAAATTAGGTTTGCATTCGTGCCATCGCGACTTCAAACATTCTTTTGACTTTCTCAAAGATCTGACCGGTCGACTGACGGGAGGACATAACACGATGGCTACCTGATCGGAATCTTCTCCGATCCCACGAGAGATTTTCCCGTTTCCTATATTCCCTTATCGCCTTCGCCTTCGCTATTTGCTGAACTTTTCTAGACCTATATACAAGGCGAAAGTAAAATTGAATCGTTCGAGCGTCAATGGAAAAGGGCGTCACGGGCAAATGGAATAATAGAGTATTGCAATCTAGACGTAGACAAACAGTAAACTTTTGCGCAGCGTTCGTAAATAAAATATGTCCCCGCTACCATTCAGAATTTCTCAATGTTTTCGCTCTCCGTGTTCGAATTTTTAGCTATCGAAAATAAAAGTTCACCGTAAACAAGCGATCTTGTTAGGTCGAGCAAAGAACGTTCAATTTATTGTGTCAACAATCTTCCATGAATCGAATCATTTCTTCATTGAATTCTATAACAATTGTCGTGGTAACTAAGTGTTGATAGATTAGTAAATATTCGATAAATATATTAGATAAATAAAATTAACAAATAAATAAATTGCACAAATTTATGACTTTCAAATGTACAGTGTTCTAACAGGTTGTTGATCGTGCAAGTAGTAATGAGTTTGAAATTCCAGATTTTTGAGGGGTAGAAGTATGATGTTTGACGAACGAAGAAAAATATCGAGGTCTCCAAGTTTGAACCTGTTAATTCCCTGAAAATTCCAGATTCTAACTAAAATCCGAGGGTCGAAGTATAAAGTGGTTTCTATGGGACTAAAATTATGATATTGCCCAAGGTTTTTGGAACTATACTTCCTAATTTATTGAAGGGATGGTATCAAATCTCATTTTAGATTTCAGAAGGGATCCTCTTCAGAAGGGATCACTGATATGCTTTCTTATATTTTATTAAAACAATTTCAGGGATAAGGTATAGCTACAACATTGGCCAAGATTGTTGTAACTATATTTTTTTCTGAAGGAATACTAAACGTTTCATCAGATGTAGGATACATTCAAAGAAAATGTAATTTAGGTACAGAAGCTCTATGGCTCCCAGTTTCTTGCGTTCGCAACAACAGGCTTTGATTCGCGTCTTCGATTAATTTAAATCGAACTATTTCAGGCAAGATTCTGGATCGCGTCGTGAAGTGGTCCACCGCAACTCGCAGCTAACGTAACGAGCATAATACGTGTCAAAGTCCTCTCAAAGCGGTAGCACCTGCAGCAAGGTTTTGGTATACGAGGCCGTGGGATTTGGGCACGCTCGAACTCGGCTTCAACTTGCCTTAAACTTGCTGGCAAAGTGCGTGATCCAAAGACGGTTCTTAGCCCCGGTATGAAAAGGGGGCCGTTCTCACCCTCTTCCCCTATTTCCCTCACTTTTATTCTCCTTCGATGTATAATCATTTATTAAAGGAACAAGTTTTTTCATCTCTTCTGAATGTCTGAGCAGCCCCAGCCGCTTTCTTATATCGCCATGAATTGTGGAAGCTTGACTGTGAGCTTACCACCGGAGAAAACCTGTCATTTCATTCAATATTAAACCCTCGCTTTACAATATCGAGTTAGACTCGTGACGAGATTTTCAAACAGAATCTGTTAAGTGTTTATGTAATCGATTTCTTTTAAACTGAGATAAAATTTTTTTATTGTGGATACAATGTTCTACGTTTCCAATTTTTATTTAAAGTGAGTCAATGCGACTGTGCTGAATTATTTTTGTATAGGTGGAAAATTTAAAAACATGAACGACTAAAAATTCAGAATATTTTGATCACAATGGTTTGATCGATAAATTTTACTTTTATAAAAGCTTTTATATCGTTTATGTAGATATGATCATTTTCAATTAAATTAATGCAATGCATTTAACAATATACTATGTGCAGTTTTTCTTTTAGTACTTTAGTATCAGGAAAGGATTTTAGATAATGGCGTGTGGTGCATTTCCACGACCTGAAAGCTTTGTCGGTGATTCCCCCAAACTAAGATACCCTAATTTCTCGAGGTACGGGTTCTCGTTCTTAAGGAGCTGATGTAACTCGCAGAGTCACTCGAAAGAATATTGAGATGTATCTGATATCAAGAATGGAAGTGGACTCTCGGTTCGCGAAGCGCAATCTCGGCAAGTGTCCTCGTATTTGAAATAACAAGGGAGAAAAAGTTTGCATAATACTGTTTGCAGGCAAGTTTCCAGGCTAAAAGAAGCCTGGCATCTCTGCACAAGAGGGCAAAATATGTTGCCGAAGAATAGATTGGACTGGATGCATCTGACGGGATATCGAATTAAATGAAATCCTTAAAAATTCAAATGCGTAATTAAATTCGAACTTTCTTTTACCGCGTTCGCTGAAATCAGTTGGTGAACTCGAAAAGAGAATTCAGGAATTTTAGAATTAATAGGAACTTTTCTTTTAGCTTGTTCACTAGATATAATATGTCCATTTGTTTAGTGGTTAATTTAAATGATTCATTGTAACAATAGCTATTAATACTCAATTTGGAAAGCGAATGAGATCGGTAATCTAATCTTGGTTTTGAACTTTACTAAAATGAAAGTTAAAAAGTACTAGTATTTACAATATTTTATCATGGACCTATATATCAATGTTTTATGATTAAATTGGAATGAAATAGAAAGAAGACAACTGACGATTGATCTACCAATACTTATGTAATTATACATTTTCATGGGCAAAGTAGAAATTTAATTCGAATAGAAAGTTATTCTCTCAATTTTCATTCTCTAAAACCAGAGAGCTTGAATCTAAAAATATGATACAGTGTATTACTATTTTTTTCCTATCTTCAATAATAATGGAGTTCTAACCACTGTGGGTGTATTGAATGAATAATAGGTGGTACAACCTGATATATTTAAAAAATTCAGCAATTTGTTTTAAAAAAGGGTAAGTTCCTGTGCCAGTTTTGAACAGTTATTTTCAACACCGTGCCTAGGCATGGCTTGTGCAACAAGTGAAGAAAATGTGTTGATTATTTACGACGTGGAGTGCATGAAAGGTGAAAATATTCGCGAGGGGCCTGTTATCCAGACTACATTTCCCAACGAACTGTATGGCGATCGTTGTAAGAGAAGCTTTCCGAATAGATGAGTGAATACCAGCCTCGGCGTTTTCTAGCGTCGCCGGTTAATCCTGGCTTCCACGATAAGTCTCGAAGGCTCGTCGGCGTTCGATTTATCGTGGCACAATGCGTCGTCGTAGTTGCGAGCTTCGTGAGTGCTTGCATTCCTATAGGGGAACGGGAAGATCGATTGCCGAGGCGGACCAGTGAAATTTGTTGGCATAATTCAGCCTACGAGACCTGCCTTCCGTTCTAAATGCGAGGAACGTCTCGGATAATGCGCTATAACGCCGAAATTACGAAACTAGCTTCTCCTTAATTCCTTGAAAATTTAGCACGTCCTAACGCTAAGATACTATCGTTTCATTTCGAAAACTTCTGTGCCCATAAACACAATACTACATATTCATTTTGCAATAAGAAAGAAGTGTTGGTGCAACGCAATAAGTTGTTTATTGCTCGAAAGAATCTTTCGAATAAAAATTGTTTGATATCAAGTACGATGTGATAATTTGTATTCTAATGTTTCTTGTTCTTATCGAGATGTGAAGGCGAGAGTACATTACTTTATAGCTGAGACATTTTTGTCACGATAGTGTACAACAGATGCCAGAGAGTTGGCAAATGATCACTCATTATAATACTTAATATTTTCTGTAATTATGTTTTAATGATTTTTTTACCTAAAAATCGGAATGAATTTATTTCTACACCTAATAATATTAAAATCATATTTTGTTTGAAATCGACAACACTTGGCCAAACTTCAAATATTTGTTTTACAACTGAAACAGTTTCTATTTACTTATAAAACAAATATTGTGTAAATGATCAAATATTACGTTAAGCAAAGAATTAATTTTTCATTTATGTATATGCATATATAAAATGTATAAAGAATAATAAAGTATTAATTATAATCCACTTCAGTATATGTGTATATAATGAGAAATGTATTGTTAACAATTTTAGAATGCATGATCAACTATGATCTTATGATTAAAATGAAATGTTTAACAATAAATATTTTAGTACCTAGGATTGGTTTTTGGTTGAATAGAGATATGTCACAAGCAAAATTCATTTAGTTCACTCATTGTACCGGTGTTGTTCGTATCTTATACAAAAGAAGCAACTTGACTGACACAGTAAGGATTTCTAAAGCGGAAGCAATTTCCGAAACCGACACTAACCGGCTTGGCATTTAGACATCGTAGCAGAGTATTCTTCTCGCAAAAGTTTCCTTGCGTACATAGTCCTCGGGTGCTCCGATGTTGAACAACTTTCAAAGTGTCGTTACGGAAAAGACGACGAGCCACCTCTATATATTTCTCATCCTCCTTCCGGCGAGTTTATGTTCACCTATCAATTCGAGGTGCACAAGGTGTGTAAGAATCAGTGACAAATGCTTTCGGACTTTTCATTGCCGGAATTATGTGTCTATAAACACGTGGAATTTTCCTTATCCGAAGAAGAAGTATGATAGATCGAATATTGAACGTCTATACAGTATCCCTGCTCGTGATATTACATCACAATATTTTCAATCTCTTACAGTCATATTATTTTCGTGATTGATCATTCAGATAAGCGTGTGGACCTGAACTGCATATTAATTGTGAAAATTTGCATTCGCAAGTTGTCATTAGAAAAATTAAGATAATACTAAACAAAGTGAACATGTTTGAGCGATAATGTACCAATGTGTATCAATGTGTGTGCTGAAAGATTATTTCTTTAAAATGTTACGCTGGAAATGAAGCATAATTTCTAGGTTTAAAATGAAAGACAAAATGTGTGAAATATAATACTAGAATTTTTTATGCAACTATTAGCGAGGAGTGTATGAGATGGTTTAATATCTCAAGTTATTTTAGTCTGTTTTGCTATTACACTTCTCAAATAAGCAATGCATCGACGCAAAACCATGAAATGTCGGTAGTCCTCGGTGATAATGTACCAATGTGTATCAATGTGTGTGCTGAAAGATTATTTCTTTAAAATGTTACGCTGGAAATGAAGCATAATTTCTAGGTTTAAAATGAAAGACAAAATGTGTGAAATATAATCCTAGAATCTTTTATGCAACTATTAGCGAGGAGTGTATGAGATGGTTAAATATCTCAAGTTATTTTAGTCTGTTTTGCTATTACACTTCTCAAATAAGCAATGCATCGACGCAAAACCATGAAATGTCGGTGGTCCTCTGTGAAACAAAGGAAATGGAAGTAAATTTTGTTCGAGGCGACTTTGTTCTCCAATTTCGATCGGTCTACGGTTTTCTGGGTAGTGTCGTCTCCTTAGCCTTGTTCAGGGTCTAGGGACCGCTGCGTATCTGGTCTCGTTACCGGAGGGTTTTGGAGCTTCGATAACGGCGCAATTTACGATAGAACCCCCCCCCCCCATCCCTCTGGCCATGCATTTTACCCTGTAGCGAGTTATTCGCTGTCTCTTTCGGCTCTTTTACCTCTCTCCACCGTTCACCCTGTTGCCTCTCTCACTCATATCGCGCGTCGTTCTCTTTCAATTGTTTCACGAGAGAGAATGCGTCTGCGAGAATCATTGAAAGTGCAGCTTTCAGAAGTTCAATCGTGCCTGCATCGATTTGCCATAGAAGATACTATATCGTACTGGCCTGTATTAATCGACAGCCCAACGCTTAAAGTTCCCGAACCCGGAACAATCTATATTTATAAAAATAAAAACGACAAGAAATGGAAGAATAAAAAGTAACAACACTCGAGTTCAGGCTCTCGATCACTAAATCCTACTTGAGGCTAGGAGAATTGACGACACCGCGAAAGAAACGATGATCGAGGAGGCCCGCCGCCGCGAACTTCTGCTAATGAAATCGCAGAAGCCTTCTATTCTCACCGAAACGCAATCAGCACGGGCTCCGTCCGCGAACTTTCCATAAGAAACTTAAGTAATTTATATCGGAGTTATTAATGACGGCTTCTCGAAGCCTTGCAACGTAACTAACGTTCTGCACCTCGCGTCCCGCGATGCCGTTATTCCACTTGTCGCGAGGAAACTTCGAAATGATGGTTCAATTAATATTATTAATTCTATGAATTTGATGGTTTCGTCTACAATCATTAGCTTGCAATTGATGCAGACAATTTTTATTTTTCGTGGAGATTCACAGTTTAGTTATGAATCTATTTGTCTAATCTGTAAATAAAATTTCTGTAGTGTGCTCTCCGACAATAAATAATTCTAAAAATAATGTATAACAATGTTTGTTATTGTTACGCGGTTGTTACTGTGCAATAATTCAGAATAGACATTATGTGTAGGTATAAATACAGTTAGGTGTTTCAAAATCTTACCCATATTTATGGCTCATGAAATTATTCACGAACTGTTGTAATAAAACTGCAATAAAGGTTTATACAGTTTTATGATTTGCATCATCCAATCGTATATTCTATCTTCTACGACTACACATAATAAAATTCTACAAGTTGGTGTTTCAGTCTTCTCTATCCGATTTCAATATCTTCTCGAATAAAGTAGATTTTCATTAGAGGGAGTGAAAACTTTTTCAAGAACAGAACAATGAGACTGCTTGAAAGATGGCGAAAACTTTTTCGACAGAATGGGTAATACGTATTTTATATATGTAGACGATAGATTACTTTTAATCTGAGAACGTCGTCCCTGATTTTAAACTATCTTGAAAATGTGAGGACACTTTTTCATTAACCGAGTAATTAAAAATTCAAATTTCGGCATCAGCAGTTCAGCAGACTAATAAATGATAAAATCACTTAAATTCTTTTCGTATTGTATGCTTCGTAATTCACGAATTTATCTGGTGTTCAAATATTATAAAAAAACCTTTCCATAACAATTCTTTATCGCGGTTTTACCCGTGTCTTATATAAAATGTGTATTACAGTCGCTGGAATAGAGATTTTAGAACGTATGTGGAAAAAATGTTAAAAATGCGTACATTCTTTAAAAAAATAAATTCAAGGGTGCAATAGAACTTTAACATTTAGAATGGCTACAGACAAAATGCTTTAAGCTTCTTGCACACGAGTTCCCAGGAGTTCACAGATCTACAATTTTTCGGTAACAATTTAGTGATCGTATTATAGTAACCGTTCAAGCAAATGCATTCATAAGGTCGGCGAAAGTAGGCAACGCCAACCGAACGCGTACTATTAAATTCTATGAATGCTGGAAATTTTCGTGATATTACGGTTCCGCGACCATAAATTCGCAACGGAACCATAAACCACAAGGGTTTAACCGTTTCGCGACTCTGCAACGTTCGCATGGAAATTCCCGATGGTGTCCAACGATCGGAATCGACCGGTTCCCTGCGCCATTTTGTCACGATCTCGTCCCATAATCCACTTAGCGGACCTTTTAATCGTGCGAAGATGCGTTTTTTCCGATGCGATAAAAATAACCGGTCCCGATTCTCGCCATTACCAAACCGTCGCGTCGGTACTAGTCATAGCCCGGTATAGCGAGGCGAATTAATATGGGTTTCGGGGAAAATTAATGGGAGTTTCGGAGCGAATCGCCGCAGATCAATGCAGCAATGTTCATTCAAATCGGCAAAGCTTGAAATCCGGAAGCAAACCAGGGGAACAGGGACTAAAAGTTACCGGGGTAAGTTGTTCCAATCATTATTTAAAAAAAAAGAAAAGAAAGCGCGATTCGTTTTCATTTGTTTTTGTCATGAACGTGAGCAAATACAATATGGTTCACTTCCGTAGCTTCCGCGGTAGTGTGACACGTGTTTTTAAGTTAGTTACGTACCAGATAAGTAAATATTATTTTCGATTTATGTTTGGTCTCTTTTGATTATTTAATATCGATGTCACTGATTGTTTTATCCTTATCGATTAAGTGACATTTAAGAACATGTTGCAATGGATTTTATTCGTTATTTTATACCTATAATTAAAATATTGTTGTGAAATAGCGTAGATTTCCACATGTGTCAATTTTTTATGAATTGTTCCTGCAAGTTGAGTAGCAAGTTGAATATTTAAAAGTAACATATTTATAAAAACAATCGCTAGAAACTTCAATATTTGTCACATGGCTTTGCTCAGATTTATTAAAACATTAAAAGCTGGACAAGAGACTCCCTCATTTGATTATACTATATTTTATCCATAAATGTCTCCAAAGTCTGATCTGTAAATGCCCCAAATCTATCCCCACTACTGCGGGGTGTACCCCCTTGAGGGGCCGTGTAGCTCGAGAGGCCTCGGTCGCCGAAAAATATGACACCATGCGGCTCGGATATATCGGTGAGCCCGCCTAATCAGAATTTTCAACTTCTCTATTTTCTATTATTTTTTTATGGGACTTCGATGACCATATTTATTTAATTTTTCTAATAAAAATTATACCAAATATGCTGTAATTCTGATGATATTTACTTGTGTAATAGACAATTGAAGTTTCGAGCGCAAGGAAGGACAGTCGCTGGCCAGTCATTGAAGCCTATCCTTCTTCGTGCCCGAAACTTTAATTGTCTATTACACAAGTAAATATCATCGGAATTATATCATATTTGGTATGATTTTAATTAGAATAATGCTACAAATATGGTCATCGAAATCCCATCAATAAATAATAAAAAATAAAGAAGTTGGAAATTTGGATTAGCTATGTTTACATTTCTCGGCGACCGAGGCCTCTCGAGCTCGAATGTCCTTGTCTACGTTTAGCAAAAGTCAAAGAATACTGTCCCTGGCGCATGAATGTCCCTCGACAGACCCGTGCTGGGGACTTATACGGATAAAATACTGTACTATTTTACGAAGCACTACCGTAGATGACGCTGCGTGCTGGTTTTCGCCAAGAATTTAGGTTTCGCGGTAATTAAGCGGGGGTGGATGGTTTACACCGGACAGGTTGGGAAACGATCGCCGATTGATTCGCGGGTCGGCGAATAGTTCGGTTGTTCACCTGCGCCACCGAATATTCCGGCCCCGGGGTGCAGGTGAATTTCATCAAACTTAGATTTGACGCACGTGCACCGCGCTATTTGCGTCCCGTAACGAGTCGACTGTGTGATCTTCTTTGTCGATCGATGGATTTTCTGGGCCGATAGCTCGGCAAATATTGATCGAGGAAGCTTGGAACAGAGCTCCCGCGGCAGCCCCATGCAAAGACGCCCGGCAACGGAGACTTTTATTTACGCGTGTCATTAAAATTCCGTTTAGCCGGGAATATTTTGCGTCATTCGTCAAGATTTACCGGTTCGACGAGCCCTTTTGATAGTGCGCCCTCCGCAACCTCGAAACATGCCGAGATCTCTTTATAGGAGTAGCATTTACGCTGGTTGGTTTCTATGAAATTTAAATTACGCGTCAACGATACTCTCCGTCTCTCTCCGTGCTCTCTCTTTCTCTATGTGTGTGTGTCTCTCTCTCCTCTCCTCTCAGTTTTTCATTCCGTGAAATATTTTAACTGCACGAAGAGACTACGTACTTTTCTTTTCATGTCCGATTGTTAATTGTCTTCTCTTTCTTCGGCAAAGCCTTTCCCTGCAACTCTGTCTGTGTACTTCCACAGTCTAGAACGAGATTATGTTCTGCAGCTCCAATCCATTTTCTACTTTCCTTTATGCAAGCATCCTTTCTCTTGTTTCCAGAATTTTCCGGCTGTTTAGATTGATATCTTTCGTAATATTCTTTCTTCTTTTTCACTCCTCCTTTGTTCTGCCTGGCCCTCTTGTTATATTCATTGTAATGGCGTGTGGTAGCTCCAGCTCCGAACTTTAAAATGTATATTAACGTATTCATAGAGTCTTCCATTAAGAAGTGCTATTTTAAATTATAAAAACACGCTCTTGGTTTGCAAAAAGTCGCTTTCGAGACCACAGTGTAGTCAATGGAGTGTAAAGGTGTGAAATAGTGATGGAAATGCAAATAAAAAAGACTTCCAGTACGTACAAGGATAATTGCAAGGGAATGGACATTATTTTGATAGTTTGTAACGAAGACTGGCAAGGATATCCTGAGAGTCTTTACCAGGATACTCGTTTATTTCGATCATGCCGACGGTTCTCTTGACACTGAAATCGATGCTCGGATCTTCTACTCGACAAAGTTCTTCATTCTCGCAGAACAACCTTTGATCTTCTTTTAGGAAATGACCCTTTCTCTGTAGAGGATCTTCTCGTGGAAGTTGATTCTCTTGTAGGACAGACACATTTTTTGTTACAGCATTTATGGAGAAAGTAGGTCCAAAAGTTTCTCATTTCAAGTTTTAAATAAAATACTATCCCATAATAACTTTTGTTTAGATACTGTGAAAATATGTAGTTCTAACGTAAAATTCGATCAAATACTTCTAATTATTAGATCGCTATTTTACAAGGAATTATTAAATGATGATTATCAATGCTGTTAGTTTTATAGATTAACTTAAAAATTCTTGGCGACATAATGCACCTTCGAAGTAGCGAAAAGGTCTCTAAAAATGTATTAAAAATGACTATAAAGCTTTCGTTAAAAGTACAATTAATGGATAATATTTAATGCGATTCCATGTTCGAATAATTCAGATCCTTTTGTAACTTCAATTCAATGTTCTATTTAAAGGGTTGCAAGACGATGTCGATGTGTAAAGCTACGTCAGTACAGATTACATTTGCATTCGTTGAAATAACAAAACCGAAAGTAGAATAATCAGTACTTTTACATTACATAGACCGTGTTCACAGTGGAATTAGGTACAACTGGTACACAGTTCGCGTACACACAAAGCGACACTTGTCCACTGGCGAATATTCACGCACTAATTAGCTGTCGCGGTGCGCATAAAATGTGCATAATAAAGCGAACGTTTAATGAAGTTGTACGTGTTCAGATTTGGTCGCTCGTTTAAACGATCGTAATGTTTCATAATATTTCCCAGGCACAGTTTCTCAACACTCATAATATATGAAGGGATCGGAAACCAATCTGTAAATATAAGTCCAACCTTGTCACATTAATTTATTTGAACTATAGCGACATAATTTTACTTCTTTTGTGCTATCAAGTTGAGGGCAAAAGCTGTTTCCTAATAATTATAGATCACTCTTGCAAACTTTTTCCAAATGTTGAATTCTTGCTACGTCACATTGCAGATCACTCTCCAGACACAGTAACGCAGATCGAACCACAGGGAACGTTTCGCAACGCGTTTCTCATCCGAAAAATCGAGACAAGGAGCAAACGGTTCGCAGCGAGATCCAACCGAGACTGTTTAAACGGGTCTAATTTGTTCCGCGATACGAACCATTCTGTCTGCCGGCAAGAAAAATATTCGGCGTCCAGTACTGCGGGCGTTTCGGTGTTCCCCGGTGGAAACAGCGAAACGCCACGGGATTATTTCCCCAACACAAATATTAATATTCCCGCATGGCTTCATACGCAGTTTCGGCTCTGCGGAATCGTGCAGGGGGTGTAGCGCGGCAAGGGAAGGACTGTAGCCTGAAACTGGCCCCTTGCTGTCCTAATGTTACTGACATGGATCGCTACTCACCGGCAGTCTAAGAGGGAAATTTCCTGCTCCGTTCTTCGTAGCCTCTGTCTTCCGGCTCGTCTCCTCCTCCGTCGACTCGTTCATCTTCCCCGTCCTCGTCCGCCGCGGGATCTAACCGCTTCTTTCGCGGTTACGAGAAGAAGACGAGGGAAACTTTTGTCCCCCTCCTGTCCTAACAGCCAAGGCCCGACTTCTCCCGTTCTTTATCTTTCGCCACCTTCTCGCCTTCTCTCGCGCCCCCTTTTTATTCGCCCACGCCTGCCTACCTACCCGCCTGCCCGCTTCCATGCCTGCCTGCCTGCCTGCCTGCCGGCGAATTCAGCTTTACGAGCGCGATCCGCTGAAAGTTCCACACGGTGGCAAGGTGGAAAAGTAAGAAGTAAATGGAAATCGGGCTAGACCTCTCTTCCTCGGCGTGCATGCGATCCCAGTCCCGGACGAGGAAGAAAATCGTTATGGTTCACGTCTTTGTTGGCGTGTTTCACGGGTGATGCCGACGCTGAAGCGGTTTTATCGCCTGACACGTCCTCTTCTTTCGACTGCCGGGTACGTTTCCCCGGGATCTTGTCGCATCCGGGGTATCACAAGATTTAATTTGATGGTGATCGCACTGGGCCGACATTTATCTGAACCGTCATTGTTAAAGTACTCAATTTACTCTTGTTACGAGAACTGCTTTGGGTAAATCGCTTATCCGAACTCTTTTACTTTTCATTCTGACAAGCTTCATTTTGTTGTACATCACACGTTGGTACGAAATCTTATATTCAAATTTAAAATTGTATTTCATATTTGTAATAAGAAGGACATGATTATGTCGGGTACCTTTAAGATGAAAAAATTGTTCTGTGAAGATATTGTTGTTTCGAAGAATGTCCTTCTATAATATACACGATGGATCTTCGGAGTTCACTTTCATTAAACTTGATTTCATACATCATTTGTACATCACACGTTGGTACGAAATCTTATATTCAGATTTAAAATTATATTTCATATTTGTAGTAAGAAGGACATGATTGTGTCAGGTATAATCTACCTTTAAGATGAAAGAATTGTTTTGTGAAGATATTGTTGTTTTGAAGAATGTTCTTCTATAATATACAGGATGGATCTTTGGAGTTCACTTTCATTAAACTTGATTTGATATAAACATAGAAAAAATATGAAATTTATACCATTATTTTCTACAATGATTACAATGTTGCGTAGATACTTGTAATGTTTGTCGACAATGTTGTATCCAGTGATTTTCAAGCAACGAACTTTATCGAAAGGTGAGCACACGGGTTTCTCTGTAAAATCGGGCACCGTTCATTGCCCGATCTTTCCCATTTCCACAGAGAGCACGGCTCTCCCTTTTTTATGAGCGGAAATCGCACGGAATCCGCATTACGTATTCCGGAAAGTTTGTGTGCGGACCACAGTTTGTGGGTCAGCCATGTCCAGTATGGAATCAGGAGAGTACACAAAGTAAAAGCTGCCAGAGTACTGCAGACAGTAGAGGCAAACAGAACTGCGGTTAACCCTCGCTAAATAGCTATACGTCGTGCTCGACCAAAGGTGATGGACTACGGCGTTGGCAGTCAGTAGTAAGACACCGTCTATAGTAATTTCCAGCTCGCAAATACCTATCGCAAATAGAGCGACGCGCAAACGTTTAGAGTTACAATTTTCTATGAGACCATGGGCGGTACGTTAGGTCTACTGAAATGGTCTGCCTAGTCTCGAAAACCGTACTTAACACTGGGTTTACGGGGCACTACCAATTACTATTTCATGTTACCTTATACAAGTTGCAAAACCGCAATTGTCCACATTTTTAACCATTCCCTTTATAGTATTTATCTTATGGATGCTTCTTTGCAACCTCAACAATTGTAAATTAAAAATATTAAATACCTGTTACAATATATACCATTCATACCTACATTCCTCTTATCATACAGGGTGGGGCGCCACATTTTCGAAAATATCGACGAGACCACATCGTGTCTACTAGCAATATTGTTGCTCTCGATCCTTTTAGCGAAAGGATCGATTCGGAATAAGTCGCGTTCAATCGTAATAGTCCGTTCGCTGTCTAAAACCGCTACAACCGCTGATTCCTTTGAAACAAGTTGTCCAACGTTAATTCTGCCGACGACGGATTTGTATTTTTAAAATAAATGTTGATTGTCAGAAAAATGCACAGTATATTTTTTCCGATCACGACATAACAGATGAATTTTAATAATCTCAATAATTTTAAATGGAATATATTAGAACCTAGTGTTAACAGAAGTTATTTTTATCATGTTATCAAATACAGCTTCATAAAACTTTTAGTATTGTTTAACTTCTGTGAATTGTGAAAAATTTACCTCCGCTCATTTTAATGAGTGAAGTTTGTACTTTCACACTCTTGAAAGTAACTTTTTCATAAACAACTGTACGCAGTTTAAACATTTTTTCCTATTCATTTCATATCTCACTTTGTTCCAGAATGGATTTAATTAAAGTTTAATTGAATTAACAGTTTTGATTCCGTGATATTGTTAAAACTATTTCGAGCATATCAGCACGATACAATAAATTGTTACTATTAAATTCATTTGTTAAGGAAAATTTTATCTAAATTCAACTATAAAATTTGTCAGTTTTACACCAATTTATCAGTACCTGCGTTTGTAAGATAATAATTTAATATGTATATTTTTATTTAACAGTTTCAATAAATCACGAAACAGCAAAAACATTGGAAGAATTAAAAAGTCTTCGTCTTAATAATTTCAGGAAGTTGTCAACTGAACAACAGTACTCTTAAATTCTTCTAATGGTTTTACTGTTTCGCGTTATCCATTTTCCATAACTGCATAAAATCCGCAGGCCAACAATCACCATCGTTGAATCAGCTAGACGGCCCATTTAGATTTGATCATTATGATAAATTATTAATAGAAGGTCTGGGTTAGATGAATATTTCGAATACTTCCAGTTCGGTGAATATTCATAGTTACGCGAACGGAGCAGTGAAAGCAGATAAAATAAATTTTGTCAACCGGGAAACGCGGAGCAGATCGTAGCCCTGAGAGCTCCCGTATTAAAAGTTTTCTCGCAGCGAATTTTAACGACGTGTTGTTATCATCGTCAAAAGTAAATGCCATTATTAAACAGTTTCCATTATGCTTCAAAGATGCTTTTCTAAGAGAAACATCGACCTGTTTTGCCGGCCGTCGAATAAAAATGCGAGCGGCTTGGAGTTTCAAAGTAGTTTCACGGAATTGAAGTCCCCTATTACATTCCCAGCGACTTTAAACGAGCGGTAACAAGACTGATAGCGATTCTTCAGCCGAACTATTTATGGAGCGTTCCCGATTCCAAATTTTTATTCAAGAAGACCATTCCCTGTCTGTCGGATCGGCGAATAATAGTTTGACATTCATCCAAGAGTACGAAGAGAAACTGTACCGTTCGTTTCTTGATTCCGGGCTGTCTCATTCGTTTCTATTCTCTTCGATCTATTCGCACTTCGTTTAAATTGGCGGTAGAATCGAAAAGGAGCTGATTCAACGTGAGAAAATAAGTTGAAAACATACAATAACATTTTTCAATAAGGGACTTTGTTTTCGAGAAAATTGACGTTGATAATGTTCGCGTGTACAGGATTTGTAAGTAGAATCGGTAGGTAATGAACAGACGCGTCAGATTGTTACTCCATACCACTCTTCAAGTCATTAAAAGAAAAAGTTAATTTCTGTAGAAACACCCCGTTTACAATTAACATTAAGTAGTCAAACAGCAAGTTCCCTCTTTTAATAATTATGATAAAATAACACTAAAAAATCGACGTTAAGTTTCTTAAAATCTTTCTGTTTTATATTTTGCCTTCCTAGTTTTCTTACAACTAGGTTCTGTATAATCCGCTATTAATTAGATTCCATGGAATGAAACATGTTCTTCCAATTCTGTTCACGTTATCGGAAAAAATTGATCACTATAGGACGTATACTAGCCTGACTATAAATTTGATTTTACTCGGACTGCGCCCATGATTTTTGAGAGAGATACGTAGAATTTATGCAAACCTTAGGGTAACGAATATTCAAGAGTATTTTCTATCAGATATCACGAAGTCACGTTCCGTTCTACGTTCGCAAATTTTCCTTAATGCTTGGAAGTTCAGTATCTTGCGAAATGTATCTTCTTTGTAAGTATATGCAACAATTATTGAAGATATGTAATTTTCGGTATATATCTACTCGAAGTTGAAGATCTACAATTTATAATTACGTTGTTATAATCATTTTACAGTCAAAACCTGTCTATAACTTATACAACATTTAACGGAAATTTAATAAGACTTTTGCTACACTTTTTAAAGTTTTCGATATCCTCAATAAAAGAAGCAAGTCTCCGCTTTCAGCCTTCATTACAACTTTTAATTTTAATTACAATTATGTACTCCAATAACTTCCTTTTAAGTAATATTCCGACAGGAAGTATTAGATTATGATGGCTTAATTTAAATGGCTTGCTCGATGACGATTGATATTAGTGTTACGATACAGAGTTTAATAATAAACTCTTTAATTATTAATCCTGCACAATACGAGTTGTATTGAAAGATATAAGATTGTAAATCTCGATCTCAAGAATTATGATTTAATCATTTCTTTTAGGATTATTCTTTACAAGAAGAACCTTAATCATTGTGGATTGTTCAATTACAAAGCATTATTATATTTACTATTATTATTCGAAGAAGAAGAAGACATGAAATTTTCAGAATATGCATACTTGATACAGATCTACAAAACGTAAAGTTACAAACAACAACTATTAGTATTTTGTCTTTAATACCGAGTAATTGAAATTTTTTCATTATTTTTATCACATTATGTGGTGAACTAATTGTTCTTACGTCTGAAAAATTCAAAGTCCCACGACCCAATATGTCATATTTATTAATGGGAGTCACTGTAATTGTAAGAATGATTCGCAGTCTGAGGGTTAAACCCTTGCCTTACAATATCGCGATGAAGATTTTGAACCCAGTCTCATAAATATGTATGTTACTAATTTCCTGTAAACCGAGAAGCAATTCTATTTTGGTTTTGTTATTGGAGAACATGTAGGCATACAATAAACATAAATTTTCTCCTTGTTTAGAAAATTACGAACTACGAAGAAATTTCTAATCACTGAAACTGTAAAATAAATCGTAAGGCAAGGGGTTAACAGACTTATACAATATTGTATAATATTATTACTTATATTATACAATATTAATAGGGTTGATAGTAGTTTCGTCAACAACAGCGCTAAAATTTGGAATGCTAGAGGACAGCCAGCACAAGAATCGACGTTCCAGCAACCTGCATCTAGATCTCGATCGCGAAGACGTCTCTGACGACGCATTCGCATCAGACGGTCCCGTTTTCCCGGTAACGGGAAATGTCTTTCGCGACGACGACTACGACGACGACGACGTAACGGCACCGCATTCTCGACGCGTATCTCGAATCGAGCTTGATTCGAGGCCGCGACTGCTTTTGAATGAGGTTAACTAACCGGAAGTGACGCACAGATAGGCGCGTCGGATGCGCCCGCGAATCAAACCGAGAAAGATCACGGTGCCGTTTCCAACCTCGTCCCACCGATCCTGCGATTGTACGTGGCCGGACGGAAATGACGAGGTGGCGGGCTTTAATCGGTCGTGAGACGCTTTTCACCGGACGACCCGGAGCTGTCGGAGCGAACCTATTGACCCTTTTAATACGATTCGCGTGCACCGGCTCGCAAATTGAGGAAATAGAGCCGGGAAATTTTGCAACGCGACGCGACGCACCGATTCGAATCGAGGGCTTCGTGCTGGTTACATTCTGCGAACCTGTTATTCGACCCGATATCATAACCGATGGGAAAACCTATTCTCGTTCGCGCTCTGTGAAGCTGTCGCTTGCTACCAGATAACCGACAGGAAACGTCTTTCTTGGTTGCCTCTGTGCAACCATTATTTAGAACCACCTTCAGAATCGCTGAAACATTTTACACAGAGGAGAACGGGATCGAAAATAACAATTTCGCTTTGTACTACTGTTACGTGAAAACTGCTACGTTTACCAGAAATATCTTTATGTTACAGAGTGAACCGCAGTAATATTCGAACACTTTTAAAAGTATGATAACACTTTTCATATCAGATCATACGACTTGGATATTTTTTGAGAAGTTGGAGCAGTTAAGGATAAAGGATAAAGGAAGATACTTGGCCCCCTTAGGGTTTCAAGTCCATACACCACTCCCTTCTCTTTCCAATTTCACCTATCGCCTAATTTCAATCAAATCCAACGGGACCTACTTTTTATGGTGGGTTCCGAACCACCTTTTTTGCCAACAACACGTGGCCAGTACCCAGACAAGTCACCGCCTGAAGTATACTGTGTACCCTGCGGTCACCCATCCAAGCCCGGCCCACGTCCAACACTGTTTAACTTCGGTGATCGCACGGGAACTTGTGTTTGCAGCGAGGCTATGGTCGTTGACAAGTTGGAGCAGTTAAATTTTTTAAATATGTCCACTGCTTTAAATTTCACCAATTTTCCTTACAAATCCATCAAATCCGTAGTCTAACAAAGGCAATTAAATTATAATGTCCTGATCTTATCTGATAATGGAGTATGATTGTATCGAAAATGATTAGTCTACCGATAGTTGGGCAGTAAATGTTAAATCGTGTGAAACAATAAAAGTTTTTAAACAAGGAACAAACCAGCCGATTGGGGGTGATTGTTTCAATGATTTTATTAATACCGTGTGTGTCCTTTAGACGGAAGATGTTCAATTAGGAGAAGGAGGGCACGCTATTTGCACATTTTAGTAAAATTTTCTCGGCTGACGACTCGCCTGGACCAGGTCCAAAGAATTCGCCGGTAAGAAAATCGCCAGCTAACATTGTTTCTACGGGATCATGTAAATTGGGGAGAAGTGGACCACTGCCAAACCAAAATGAAAAGGGAACTCGTGCGACGAAAAAAGAAGCGTAGGGAACAATGCGAATAGTGGACTGCTCGGTCGAGCTCAGAGATAAATCAATGATTCCGCTTAATGCGAATGGTCTGTCCAAGAGATCACTATAGACGTAATTCATACATTGCGATCCATTAAAGTGAGCATTATTAATGGAGGAGAAAAGTTTCCTTTGATATTCCATCGACGGGCAACTTTCAGAATATATCTCCATTTTTCGTTAGTACGATCCAAAGGAATTCGAAGTTAGTATATTAAACATTCCAGAATATTCTGCACGTTACATTTGCTGCATTGATAATTCGTCCGAAGGAAATGTCCAGTCCAATGGCGGTAAATAGTAACTTTTATTTATTTATGATATTGAATGTTGAATAGTAACTCTTTCAATCGAAAAACTCTCTTCTCGTACTGTAGAAACTGTTTATTTAATAAAGATTCTTTTTAATAAGAAAATTATTTATCAACAAGATTGAAGAAAATATTTTTATAAACATAGATATGTACAGTTTTATGTAGTGCCTTTATACTGTTGTGAAGTATACAAACCAACATTCAAGTAATTGTTTCCGAATAAAGGTATCGAAATCGTTACTTTTTACCGTATGGTCTTTCTCAACCCCTACCTTTCTACAAGTTTCTAAAGCTTCTTAGAAAGTTTGGCAGATCCCACACACAGCTCATCATTTCCAGGTGTTCAACTTCTACCCGCAGCCAGCACATATGTGTGGACCATGCGAGCTGGTTACACATAGTGCGCAGGGTCCGCATCCGTAGCTGCAGCCCCCGAGGGTTGGAAAAAACGGAATGGGGTGCAGTAGGGTAGCTTCCTGAAAAAAACGACAGACTGTCCAGGTCAGCCGCAGCAGCGCGAGCCTAACCTCGAAGCAGTTAGCAGAAGCCGTTACACGCGTGGTAACAGATCGTTCCGTTCTCAGTGAAGAGGACACAACCGAGGACACAGCAAGTTCCCGCAGGCGATGCGTCACGTAGAGAACTTCAAGGCGATTCCGTTCTCCCGTGGGCTGGTTCGAAAAGTACCGGGTAAAAAGCCTGGGTCACCGGAGACCTCTCCAGCAACGGCGAACGCCGGTAATAGGCGCGAAGAAGGAACCAGAAGCGGAGAGAGAGAGAAGGGTTGGCTACCCTGGCCTGACCGTGTAGCAAAGTAGCACTGTAACTTGTCGGCATTAAGCCAATTAAGATGACGCATGGTTCCGAAAGTTTTGCTACACCGAACCACCAGCGGGGCAATCAATTTCGCGTGCCCGTTCTTTCCACCTTGCTCCGGGCCACCCTTGACGCGCCGCCACGCTTTTACTTTCCGCTAACTGGAGCCGGCTGGCCGTGTCTGCACCCTTCGTCCACGCCATTCTTAACCTTTCCGCGTGTCGTTCAATAATTTTTCACAGTTCTAACTGGTCCGGGAAATTGATTTCAAGAGTTTCTTTCAGAAGAAACGTGCCAAAAACAGGGATACTGTGCCAGCACCATACCTATTGTAGCCCTGCTCTCCAGGGATTTAGATAAACGATTCTGTTTCTAATCATTTCTAATCGTTTCCAATAATATTTTGTTCCTAATCATTTAGAAATAACTAATTAATTTTTAATTAGTAGATAACAGTAATTAAATATTTTGTACATGTATCGTTTTGCACTTTGCTTATTTGGCTCAGCTGGTAAAACTAACATGTTGGTGGTCCGCGTGAGTTTATCTTGAAATGGAATGTCCATTCTTACTTTCAAATATTTAACCCTTAGCAGTCGTGGGATGTGACTCGGAGCCACCACTAAAAATTACTGTACCGTGTTATATCAATTTCATATCCATAAAATGAATCATATACTATGGATTTATTCTATGTCTGGAGAAATGTTTAATTCCCAAGTTAAAATAGCTCCGACTGCAAAGGGTTAACATTGAAGACAAGCAAATTATAATACTTATTACTAGACAGCGGATTTTATGCATTTACGGCACAAATGAGTAGGTGCAATTTAAAAAAATAAATGTAGTAGAAGAATTTAGAAGTATGTTATTTTCAACGAATTAAATGTATTAAGAACGAAAAAAATGTCTACTTCACTCCAGATTGTTGCACTTCACGTAGAAAATTTTTATTTTGCACGTAGGTTGGCTGTCTATGTCCTTATTACATTGGCACATCTCACCTTTATAGTTAGTACTGTTTATATATATTTTGTTAAAAGTATAAGTTAAATAAATCCATAAACATCGTGTTTTTTATGATTAGTTTTAGGTTATTTGATAAACCATCATTATACTTTTGCTATTTTCAAGCATTAAATGGCTCGCATGCCGTTCAAGCCACTGAACCCATCACGAGTTACATTTCAAAGGTAATTCGACCGGAGGGGTTGATTTCGAGATGTTTCGATCTCTGCAATTAGGCAGATCAGTGGCGACGCAGGGAATCCGTGCAATGACTTTATCGGTGATTGGGGACGAATACTACTCTCGATTAACAGTGCCACGAAATTGCATTAAAATTTCATAGAAGTAGTGTCTCTGAATAAACGGAAATGATGGACAATATTTAAAGACGTTTTTCGAATTTACTCTTATGAAAACAAAATTTCTTAAAGGAAACTCGTGTTTCGTATTTTCGATTTTTAGTTGAACAATTAAAGAATTTGAATCTTTAATTTTTGTGAACTCTTTCAAGCATGTGCTACTTATTAAGACAAAAATGTATAAATGAAATAAAGTGTAAGAATCAAAGATACCTACATAAAATTTTATTTATTTTATAATATTATTCTAAACGCCTTTCACAAATCCTTTAAAAATTAGTTCCAAAATAATCAGATTAATTCTAATAGTAAAACAAAATTAAATTTGAAATACAAACAATTTTCATGCCGAATTTCTGCCTCTAACTAAACGAAATGATTTTTATTTGATTTCTAAATGAAAGTAATTATCTTTATTTCACACCAACAATAGGTGTTTATTCACGAATTGTTCGAATGGATTTAAAAAATTTTTTTCTAAGTCAGATTGAAATGTTTTCAAATTATAATCTGTGAATAATTATTATTGTTTTGGAATGACAAACTATTGTACATATTAGAATTTTGTTTTTGTATATAATTTGTGGATAGCTTGAAAGAGCGACCGATGCTTTGACTTTCGGGGATTAGGTTCGGTTTAGGTCTGAGCCGGAGATTCATGTCTCGGTGATTTCGTTTCTGGAAGAAGTGGAAGTTTCTGTTGACCTCGGAGCAGGGTTCGAGAAATCTATATCCACGTCTTAAGAGTTAATAATAAAAGGCAAGCAACGGAAAGTGTTAGAAAGGGTGTAATATATTTCGAGGATTTATACCTCGCCGACGAAAAGGAATTTCTCTCGGCTAAAGTTATTGCTTTAACAGCCACTCACGTATAGCCGCTCACGTACCTCGATTTATGTTACCATCAATAACGTATAAAAATTTAATTATCGAAACAATGGCACTCCACCGGTGGAAGTTGTGTATATCACACGTTGCCTTTCATATCGTTTATTTCGGCTCCGGTTATCTGTATTTTACTGTACGTTTTGCTGACGACAACAAGCGAGACAAATCAATAAAAATTAAACAAAATGATGCTTCTAGAAATTATGTGATGGATGCGACCATTATTCGATAACAACGTATATCTCGAAATGTTGGTAGAAACTGAAATAATAATAAGAATGATCTGTATGCAAAGTAAAAATTCCCTACATCAATTCCAAGAGACAGGACCAAATTGAATATTTTTTTTTAATTTTTCGATCAATTTGATAGTGATTTATTGATATTCCGAAATTATGTTAACTTCGACGATTTAACATCAACTTCACACATATATTTCCTGATTTCCAGTAAAATGTTAGCAAATAATTTCTTCAAATAATATCAAAATAACTTGAGTGATTAATTGTGATATGTCTTAAATCAAAAGGTATGGCAATCGAATAAAGCTAATTATAAATTTCTTTGATGTAAAAGTGAAATTTGGTAAGTCATTACAAAAAGTTATTGCATATTCATTAAATTCGATTGCGAATGATGTATGTTTTTACATTTCTTATGAAATTGACTTTAACGGGTACACGAATATTTGGTCGAAACTAATTTATTTGCTTCACAAAGGCAATAATTATAGATATTTGTATTTGAATAAGCAGATTTTAAACTTGTTGCCGCGAGTCTTTGAAGGATATAATCAGCAGATTTCTCAATTTCCGTTTTCCAATGAAATCACCCCTCTCTTTCCTTCGCAACGTTGGTCGCTCTTCAAGGGGTGACAATGAAAATCGATGTCTTCTCGTGTATCAAATATTGACTCGTTCATTCGTTAAACGTCAGTTTGCGTGCTATCTGACCCATCAGTCAAACATTTTTGCACAATAATACGCCCAGGTCAAAAGTATCGCGACATTTGCAACAATCCAATAATCCGTCAATTTCAGACGCAACAAAAATTTAACGTGTAATCCTCAGGAGCTCAAATGAACTACAATGTTTAATGCACTTCTATCAAAAAATCTAACCTCGGGAGACGTACAATACGTACTAAAATATTATCCACCCTTAATTAATTAATTTTAAAAAAAGTGAAGTCGATATGTCCATTAGTTTTTGAAAAAACTTGTACCTTAGTCGGTAAGAAAGAAATTTGATAAAAGATTAGAAAAGTAAAGTTGTCAGCAGATGTTATAGACATGAAGCATGATATATTTGATAATGATTCTAACTGATCAGCGTTCGAGCAGAATAAGTAAAATATAATGATGTTCCTCGTCACCAGATTCGTTCTGAACTCGCATTCGCGAACGACACCTGCCCTGATATTTCTTACGGATGCTCGCGTTCTCCGGAAAAAGAAAGGTCGCGTTTCTCTTTGCTGCGTGAAACGCTATTCGATGGATTGGAGCGGTGCTAGAAAAAGATATCTGAAGCGTCTGAGCCAAGTCATCTGAGCTGGTTCCTGACGCGTAGATCAAAGGAACCATGTAATTTTCTGGGGTCGTGTGCCGTCAGCAATGGGAACCATCAGCATCGTGCACTCACGTGCTGTGGCTCGTGGTTTGATCCGATTATCTTTTTATTATACGGAAGAAACGATTTTTTTAAAAATTTCATATCAACATTCAATTCGAGCTGGAAAATTAATAAATTATTATATGGCGAACATCTTCACGTTGTATCTCATGTATACTACACTAGTCAGTGTTATTTTTGTAAATAGTAAATATTCGAAAAGAAATGAAGTTATAAAGTACTATAGCTATTATTAGTACTATTAGTAGAAATACTATACTTCTATTACTTTTTCAGAAATTAAATGACCTTAAAAAAAAGGAGTGCCAAAAGGAATTCATTCGTATACGACATAGACATTTTCAAGGTCTCAAGAGGTCAGAAATGAAATTGCTCCAAGTAATTTCTTAATTCAACAATTTTGGATTCAGAAATTGAATTAACATTATTCGAAATTGAAACGAATTTTGGGAATGATCTAATATGTATATCAAGGAATCATTTCAGTTGAATGAACCTAAAAAAGGTATATGTAAAAGTTGTTAGGAGCGCACAATGGTATGAGCAGGATGCCATTTTCCATTGACTTTATTTTCTGTCTCGGTCTATCCCATTCCATTGTTAGATGGTCGTAGTCATGATATTCGCGCGCAGACTTCAAATTACGGTTGACGAGCTCATTATACCGCTAACGAAGCCGGAAAATTAATTTATCGGCCGAGTGAAATCGCGGATTGCGTTGCTTAATAGCCACGATGTAAGGGAAACTAGCAAGCCGGAAACACGGTGAGACCGGAAGGTTGGAACTTGATTACCAGTTCCAGCAAAGATATCGGGCCTGATAACGAACCTGCTTTGCCGCTTTCCGGCTCGATTCATCCACCGTCTGACAGAAAAACGGTAATCTTATTTGGATGGTTCGATTCCGACGAATCGCCATCTTGCGCACCAACAGACGAGGGTGCATAATCCATCAATAAACACATGATTCGTACCTACATTTATTGTGAATCTGGCATTCTATTTGAATACAATGTCGATGAAAATTCAGAGACGATTTCGCAATTTTTTGATCAATACATCATTGAATACAATTTATAATATGCAGCATATCTATGTCATATATTAATATTTATATGAAGGTTAAATTCATATCTGGAAAAATAATGCAGACAAAAAGATTACAAACACCGTTACATTGCTTGCAAAAAACAGTACTTTTTACCTTCATTTTTTTCTATGATTCAGATTCAATATTTTTATTAAATAAATTGTTTCTATATATATTTTTGCAAAAAAAGTATGAAAAATATGATTTATTCAGTGATAGAATTTATTGTAGAACAGTATTTACAATTAGCATGCCAACAAAAGTAACGATAAATATTGATTTTACAGTTTTATATTTCATCAAATATAAATATAAATTTTGGCAAGGACACTGCTTTGGTAGTGGATATATTAAAAAAGGGATCGAAAATGAAAAAGATTTACTAGAATTAAATGATTTACTGAGTTGTAGAATTTATAATACATGAATTTTGCATGTCCTTTTGTTGTCGACTTCAAATAAATTGTAGAAGAAATTTCGAAACAGATATTTTAATTGTTTCGACAGTTTGAAACAGTTTTTGTATTATTTTAAAAAGAGGCTTGAAGGGAAGATAAGAGTTTTAGTTTGTGTCAAATTTATCTTATCTCCTTCCAGTTAGTTTGGTGCACAGATCGCGATAATTCATCTGGGCAAATACGATGTTTTCGTATCGCTATCATATCGGGTAACAATATCTATGGAATAACGGGTAACAATATCTATGGAAATAACTGACTATCTGTTTACATCCATAAATGAATTTTAACATGTTTGGGAACTATTCGCATAATAGTAGCATAAACTTGTATATTGAGGTCAGTACTTTTGTTCGAAATATTGACGTAGAATTTCAATAAACTTCAATGTAAATGTTTGATAAATATACTTTTTAATTTAGCAAATTCGTCTAATATTCTATTTTAGAAGAACGTATAAAAATCCAAAGGTACGTAAGTATACACGGCATTGTAATAATATTCATATTCATGATATGTTAATTGACCACGAAGTTAACTTTATGGATAAATACAATATTTATTTTACTATTGATCTAGTCAACAGCTATCAATTTATTTTATTTAAGGCACCTTTTCTAACTTTATTTCGATATATATTTGGTTTGAAATATTAAAAAGAAATTACAACCTCAATGTGAAAGTCCTGATTTTCACGATATCTAAAAAATTAATTTTATTACGAAAAATGACAATGTAACTTTGAGCGATTATTTCTTACCCAAATATGCTTCCTTTCGCCAAAACATAAAGAAAAAATTTCGGGAGCCTTTACCAAGTCGTTCTTCCGTAGAATTGTATCTTTTACCGTTTCTACCTCATCTCTGACACTGAACCGTGCAAATATTTTGTTCCGAAAAGTTATAAGAACAATAAAAAGATCGCTCAACCGGGAAACTGTCAGAGGCAGAGCACGGCCGTACGGGGCAATAATTTTTGAAAATGTTACACTCTGTTTGTTATCGGCAGCAGAATACCAATCGCGCCGTTTCGCCGTGAAATAAAAGTCGATAATCTTTGGAACGGTGTATCGAGATTTCTGAAACGATTCCAGCCAGAACTATAAAAGGAGATCGGTGTTAGCTCGCGCAACCCCCTGAAACAAATAACTGTCGAGGGTGCCGATAGGGAACTGTCGAATGGTCAAAGCGCAATAAACGCTCGAAACTTCGGCATTCGATAGCTTCGTGCCCGCGGAACGACGCGATTCCCTTCGACAAGAAACGCGTTTGTGTCCCCCGTCCGTGTAACCGTGCGTGTGCACGTCTGCGTGACGTTAGTGTGACCGCGCGTATAACGAGCTCGCTCCGGGAAATCGAACGATAAAGACGGAAATTCCGATATCTGCGCGCGTTGATTGGCAGCCAGCGACGTCGACGAATCAAAGAACGGACTACGCACATTCATGGAATTCCTCTTAGTTTCTATAATTACTGTTCTTACCTTCTTCCCTGGATATTCGCCGATACTCCAAGCACGTACACTAACTCACCCGATTATTTGTGCACGACTTAAAGGAGAAAGCATTTTAAAATCTGCAAAATGTGTTCTGTACAAATATGTATGTCCAGTTACATGTACAGTTTTCTCTCGATATAAGACAATCGATCGGGACGCCTTTCGACGTATTGCGGATAAGGATTCATATTGTTCTTGTATAGGCGAAGAATATTAGTCTCATCAGATATGTACGGTGAAAAATCTTTTATAAGGTTCATCATATTTCCAATATATTAATAATATTTAAAATGAAAATGAACTTCTATTTTGCTCCAGTGCGTTGTAATTCAGGTAGAAAATGTCTATTTTACATAAAAAGAGATATTATAATTTACTACTTTATGAAATATAAATACTTTGTGCATTAATTTCAAAGCACAGGAGCTAAATATAAAATTATATTTTTCATTAATAATTTTAGTGTGGTGAAAATTAGTACTTAATTAAAGTTTCTTAATCGTGTCATCGAATTAAATTGCACCTGCTCATATTTGCGATAAATTCATAACATCAGGAGTCTAGTAATAAGTCGCTATACATGAGCGTTTGAAGAAGATTGAAATTTTTAAATAAAAAATCTTTCAAACCTAGCAAACGAAAAATGGCATTTTATTTTCGAGTTAACTGATAATCGCACACATTTGGTGGCAAGCAAATAAAACTCGACTATGTTGCTTTGAAAATGCGTCAGAATAAGCGAAGCGCAGCGAGCGAGGATACGTTGGATACGAATGTTTACCTTTTGGTCTGTAGCCAACCAGGTGTACGTGTTTCCTCTATGATCTAACGAATCTGATATATCACTGCCATAAGACATTCCTCCCTGTTAGAAAGGAAAACGCTGAAGTATATTTACGAAACGCTGCTCGCGTTTCTGCTCACTTGCTTAGGAAACATTCGAGTGCAAACGGATCCGTGTAAACTCGTTTACCCGGCTACACATTCATGAGCACCCTCCGAGGGATGCAGCAAAACGACCCAACGAAATGGCGGTCTTCAGATTGTGCATTCTGGTCCGAGAAAAAATGCAAACGAATGCAGATCCGAGGATCATGCCGTTCGATTTCTTTAGCTACCGAGGACACTCTGAGATTGAGATGTAAATCTGTCGGCTGACAGCCGAGTGAATCCTTTGACTTCTTCGGTAGCTTCCTGAGATGAAGCATAGTTAGGTCAATTCATAAATAATATCGTTTTTCGATACTAAACCTACCGAGTCTTAAAATTAACTGGTACATGTTACGAATGATATCTATCTAAACAATAATTTCTTATGAAATTATTTTTATTATATCAATAATCGTAAAATGAAAAATCTGGAATTGTGACCGAAGATAAAAAATTAATAATCCATTATATTTTGACCTTCGGAGACTTTTATATTTATTATAACATAAATTTGAGATTGAAGAAATTGATAAGAAGTTGTGTACACTCCACAGAGAAATTCGAAACTAAAATTCAATACGGGGAAGAGCGAGGTAAAGCCAAGACGCTCAAGAAACAAGTTCTCAAGTGGGTCGCGAGCTTTTCCAAATTATCCTAGCCGCTGCGAACGGCCCGTTCCGACCCGGCTCGGCCCGACCCGAATCGATCGGTAGAAAATGTCGCTGACTTGTGTTCGCTGGCTGGATATCGTGGTATTACATTGCGTCACGCGATTTCGCCGGTGGAGAGATAGAGATCGAGGATTAAGCGCGCATACGGCGCTCTATAGATTTTCCATAAGCATTTTCCGGCTGCTGCTGTTTGGAAAGCGAGCGCCGGTTTCCGCGGACGGATTTTCACGAGTGCCCGTGGATCCGAAACGGAACGGTACGGCTCGGGGAACTATGCGAAATTTCGCCAGTGGAAAATACGTATTCCCGATCAAATATTGCCGCCGCGAATCAGCGGCCGCGCAGCTGTAATGAGATCATAAGCTTTCATCATGAACCGGATTGCCTAGTTGTGAGTCAAATGAGCTAGATTTGTTGGCGCAGGATTATTTACACGCGGCTAGATTGCGCAACGCCTGGTAACCACGAGACTCGAAATGAAATTAAAATCTGCTTCGAGCCGGGTCAACGTATGCTATTAATCTTCTGTTTTATCTGCGCTCAACATGCCACCAAACAATTCCATAATTTTTTAGCCCATTACCTTATGGTATCGAGGGAGACTCGCAATGAACTGATTAAACAGAATCCAATAAATATAAATGTTGTGCTTCTCTCTCCGGACGAAATTAAATTCTATTCTTCCCTAACCAATATCTAACAATAGTACTACCAAATAAATGACTGGTTGCTAATCTTTCCTTTTAGAATTACTGATATTATAAATATGCTTTCATCAAACAATTTCCAATGGAATTCTTGATTGTGCACTTTTGTCATTATTACGAAATAATATACGTTTCCTTATTGTTTCCCTAACCAATATCTAAAAATAGGACTACCAAATCAATGACTGGTTGCTAATCTTTCCTTTTAGAATTACTGATATTATAATTAATCTGATATTATAATATTATAATAATATTATAATTATAATAATTAATCAATTATTATAAATATGCTTTCATCAAACAATTTCCAATGGAATTCTTTACTATGCACTTTTGTCATTATTACAAAATAATATAGATTTCCTTATTGTTTCGGTAATTTTCGTGTATATTTTCTTTTCTCTTCTGTAATATTGTTAGGGATAACGCAGTTCTACTTGCGTTAAGCAGGTTCGTGGTATCATTTCTATACCGTTCAATAGAACCACGTAAATTATGAACTAATAAATGCGTTGAAATTAAAATTAATCAAACACAGTTGATAATGCAACGTGAACAGTAAAATATAATTTAAACAAAAGAAAGAAAACAAAATATAAGATGATATGTAAAGAGACGCACGAAATACAGACTATATTATTCTGCACACAGATCTCACTGTTGACGCTTTCGGGTGCAAACTGTGTCCTTTTGGAATTATTTTGCCAACGCTTTGGCAAGCATTGCAGCCGGCTTTATCAGGGCTCATCTGGTGTGTATTTTGTGGCATTTCACTGACACAGTCGAAGTAGTCCCTGGTTCATTGCTCATCAATTAAAAAAAGAGACTTATTAATTGGTCAGTTTGACGCTTAAAAAATATATTAGGAAATATGCTATAATTTTAAAAATTGTCGATGTAAAAATAGAATTAATTCCCTTTTCACACAATCTCTTTGTTTCTAAATTCCTTTACATAATATATTTCTACACTAGCAATTTATTGTATTTACATGAAAAAAATTTGCCAGTATGTGAAAATTATGGGTTTTTATCACGACTTTTCATCCCATTTATTGTATTTTCTTTCATTTTTTAGGTGCAGAAGCTATCTTCCCAGTAAACAGAGAGTTCGGTATACAGATCAGGCTACAAATAATTCAACCATTCTCGCGTGCATTGCAGAATAGATTTCTCTGTTCGTTTCTGTCCTCCCTATCACGGTCGTGAGTTTAATCGTGTCATTAGCACTCATTTCTAATTCATCAGAGCGGGCGTTCACGGCGAAGAAATCGGGTAGGTAACGGGTTATGGCTTTCGAAATCAATAAATCAGTGGCGTACTCCGGTGTTGTGGCTTTAGCGATTACGGATGCCGCACCGGCGAACCCGCCGACCGGTAAATTAACGAGGAAACTTTTGAGTCCGAAATATTCATACTGGCAATAAATAGCGAGATTCGCGTTGACCGTATCTTCCGGCCGAAACTTGCGCAGTTCCCGAGTAATGCTTTACAACGGTTCGCACTTGCCCTCCACATTTTACACGCTCTTCGAACTTTACGTTTCATCGTGCCACTTGGAAATCGCGGGTGAAATTCCTGCGTTTTCACTGGGATATCGACCAACCGACGTGCACTTTCGAGGCTCCGGGTACGTTCTTCCGGAATTACTATGCAAATGAAAGTGGTATAAACGATAGGTAATACAGGGAAGTTCGAAGTCCTCTTAAGGACTATAAATGGCCACCGCCTCTACTTCGGCGAAATCGATCAGAACGCCGTTCTATGAAACACGAAACTCGAATACCTCTACCTGATAACAAGACCATGTTATGTGGAGAATGTTGGAAAAATTAATAGCCGTGCTTTTAGAGAATAGAGTATTCCTTCTCTAAGGAAATTTGTAGAGAATTTATCCCTAAATGGCCTAAACCATCAGTAATTCACTTCTATCAAGAATTGTCTCAATTTCTAACTCTCCTTACTTTGCGTTTATTTTTATCAATAAAGAATTTGACTTCATAAATCACTTCATAAACTCTGCTGTTTTAGAAAATACGAAGGAACTTTATGAACCTAAGTTTTTCAGTATAAAGAGGACAGCAATTTCAAGATCTCTTTCATGTTTCTAAGTAAAAATATATTTTCTAGTTTTGTTGAATTCTATAGAAGTTACCATATTTTCGTGTGTACGAACTGATGTGATTGCACAAATGAGAAAGGTAAACGACCAAACATTCAATTTTTACCATGTTATGTATAATAAAAAAACTTCGATTTAGAGAAGTTATACTTGTTAATCCTTTGTAATCGTTGTTTGAAAATAATTCGTAGTTTGTAAATTAAAAATTCCTTCCGATCCAGGATATTTCCATTCCTGATTTCGGAGCAAGGTTCGATCATTACAAACTACAGCAAGTTTGTAAATTAATTTAACTCAACGTTGTTGTTTTTAATGATCGAACCTTGCGCCGAAATCACAAATTTAATCTTTATTACAAATTCGATCGAGAATAACTTTCATTTATTTCTATTCCCTATGATTTTTGAAATTTTACGGATACGAAATTGGTATAATACCTCATACAATACGTAATAATGGTAAATCAATTTTTAGTGGTGCCTCAGAGGGGACAACCGAGTGCAAAGGGTTAAAAGTTACTCTTCTGAATCGGATATTTACTGTGCAACAATCTAATAGAAAAGGGTCACTTTAACCATTGAACGGTGCTAGGAGTAGTTTAACTAACAAGGATCGTGTGTGGGATAGCGGCCGATAAATTCGATCGCGAAGCGAAGTCGAGACTTCGGGACGTAATTAGTTTAAGAGCTTCTGAAAATAGTGAATTAAGGAGGGAATAGACGGGGATCAGGTGGTAAATCGAAAAAAGTTTTCCCGTGGCGAAAGCCTGTCGACTCCAGGATCCATGGCCACTGAGAACCACACCGAACATCTGGTACATGGCGCCGGCCCATCAGGTAGTCGATTCGAGTTTCTTGCTGCTTACCACACCCTCGCCGCGTCTCCGCGCCACGCCGCCCCCGCGCACCGCCGCGACATTCTTTCCCTTTTTACCCTCCGTCAGCGACAACGCCGCGAGAAAATCCCTGAGATTTTCCCGGATTTCTCGAAACCACGGAACCGAACGGTCTGAAACTTCGGGCACGTCGATCGTGGAAGCGTCAAGTGTGTTAAACGCGACGCCGAACTATCCCATGGACCCTCGTTTAATCCAATCTCCCGATAAATCCTATCTACCAGAAAATTTTTCTTACCTGTCTGCCATTTTCCCACGATTTTCGTGCATTTTTCCCGCTTCAATAAATATCTGAATCCATTGATTTGTTCCGCGACTTCCGAATTTTAAGGTTTCAAACTACTGGGTTTCTTCCACCGAGAAGTGTTATTTCAAATGATAAAAAACGCTGTTTTTTTATCATTAATAATTTTCTTGCAATTTACACATTTTTACATGTACGTATGTTCTGTTTCATTGAGTCTTGTGTTTACAATTATTCAAATATGAATCATTTTTATCATTAAAAGCGAAATAAATATATCTGCAATCCTATGCCATCTTTTCTACACCCTGTTTATCATAATTAAATCTCATTGCCGTATTATATATGCATGTAAAATTTGATTCCACCATTGAGTAACTTTTATCATTAAAACTGTAATAAAAATATCATTAACTTTATGCCTCCTTGTCATTATGCACTTTGCTTAATTAAATTCCATGTATGTAATTGAAGAAACATCTAATCCCATGATTGAAAAATCTTTACCATTAAAAGTAAAATAAGAATTTACCTATATAATTAGGTTATATATACATATAAAAAATTGTATGTGGTATTAGGATGCGTATAATGAAAGATACGTTTATTTTAATCATTGAGTAATAACGATAACTGAAAATAAAAAAAGTATTTCTTCAATCTCGTACTTTAATTTCATTCTTATTTCTATTGTACGTTATATACAATCAGAGTAGCATTTCATTCGTTTATTAAATAATTTATCTCGATAAAGACGAAATAAAAGTTTCTCAAGTTCTCATTAAATACTTGTTACCGGCTGGACATTTATATCAGTCACAAATGAATAATCGTTATAATACGTTTCAGCTTTATATTAAGTTACAGAAGGAGGAGATATCGATCGGCTCGATTCATAAGAAGATTAATTACGGTCTATTTCAAAGCGCAAATCTCTTTAACAAAGATTTGTTTCCCCGATTGTTTTTCCTCAGCTAATTATACATTTCTCGAGACAACGGAGGAAGTTCCTTGGCGAAATGTTGGAACAGAACCATTTTTTTTTGATCCGAGACGTGCATCAATAATAAAGTATTCGATGTTTGCCGCGAAAAAGCAGTCTCGCAGAGAAGCCGGCTTTCGGAACAATATTTAATGAAACCGAAGGAAGCTTTTAAGAAAGGTCTAGGAATGCTTTTAGTTGTATTGCGACCGGAAATTGCTTTAATTTATCTTCGTGACGCTTAGTAATCTCATAAGCGAAAAATACAACCGACGCTTGCCTTGCAATTTCCTAAATTGCGCTCTCCCTCTTTCCCCTTAATTAATGACGTTTCAATTGTCCTACTGCGTGTCCGACAAAAGCGAGCCTTCAACTTTCATGTAGCCTAATAACTTCCGAGAGTGCTCGGCCCCGTTCATCGTCTCAAACATTACCGAAACGTAATAACAATGAAACTGATTCAATAAAAAATCTCGTTTCGTTAAGAACCTCGGATGAATATCCGGCCGGATGGGAACTGCACGTTTGTTTAAATATTGAGATTTTCTTGTGACAGTTCTACGGGAAACTGACGTGACAGTGAAATATCGGGAAGCGACATTTTTCGAAAATGTTGGGTTTTCGACGGCGACGAGTTTTTACGAGCCAACGAACTTTGGACATATTCATATTCGTGTATCCATAGTCTCGAAACGCTGCGCATATACTCCGCGTTTCGACATTTTACGACCAGTAGAAAATTGAACGTTTCGAGAGAAAAATTGATCATGTAAGCTCATTCTCAATGTTGCACGCCGGGATTTATTTAGTTAATTTTCGTTCGAATAAGCTGTAACGCATTAACGAGACGTTGTCATGCAAGAATGACAAAGTTCAGTATTTCATACTGTATTTTACAGTATTTTCATACTGGAATTATTTTTGTTATGATGTGATTATGAAGCACATTACACATATTTCCGCATTTATGCTATAATGATAATATGATTTTTAATAGAAACAGATTGGTTCGAGTCTGCATCATACATAATTAATAACATGTTAAAGTGACAGTGTTTACTCCACCTTTTGATTTGATTTCTACATGAAAGAATAATAAATCACGATAAAATGAACATTTAATATATACATAAATTTTCTTGAAAATCGTTGAAGATGTAAAATTGTTTTAGGTATATACTGTATCCTTCAGCAATGATTTTTATAATATTAGTGAATAATTGTACAAGATCCAAAAGAATTTATTCCGATTGGTCCATCCATTTAACATAGAATTGAGTAACCTCCTCCTTTTTGAAAGTAGTTTAAAATTAACTGAATAAATTGCTGCAGTAAGTTCCGAAATGAAAGAAAGAAAACACTCTGTACAGCAAACAGTTACGAAAAAAGAAGTTCTGATGGATGAAAATCTATAAAGAAAGTAATACGGTAAGAAGTTCAAGCGTTCGAAGATAAGAAAATTCAAGTTGCGTTTGGAGAAGGGTAGACTTTTAAAAGGATATAAAACATGTAGGTACGTAAGAAATGTTTATTTCAGTGATAGTGATATACCTGCGCTGGAAGCATAAGCGAGAGGATATGCATCAATAATTCAATCGGTGCTACTAGTATCAAATCGCAAAGTCTCGTCGCGTTCGAAGAGATCCACGTCCGAGACCGGGAACTAGTCGAGAAGGGTAAATAATTTCAGAATTTCCGCACACGGTCGTTGAGCCGATCGATCGGAAATTTTTGAGCCAAAATGCGTGGTCGATAATTGAATAATCCGGCGACCGCAATCACGTAATTGCGTGACTAACGGCGGCGGCGGGTCGCGCTCACGCCCGCTCGACGATCAACATCAAATTTCATTGGGCAGCATTTAACGAGGCTTACCGGCAGGATTATTCAAATTTCCGTTTGTCCGGAGGAGTAACTACCGCGGGGTTTCGAGCCGCAAGCCCCAGCTTGGAAATAAAAGAAAATTCCGTGCCGGCTGGCGAGACCGATAGGACAGAAGGAACAGAAGGATGGACTTTGATTAAATTGCTTCGGCGCGGGGTGCGGAGGCAAGAAATGCCGAGAAGACGCCCAGAGGAGAATATGTAGGCGGGAGAAGGAACCAGAGGAACTAGAAACAAGAAATCTAAAAAGGAAAAACAATAGAGACTGCCAGAGGAGAAAAGAAACGCTCTCTTTCCGATCGAAAAAGAGAGCGACCGGTCGCTCATTTCATTGGGAGAACGAATGGAAATAAGATGGAAGACTCTCTGTAATAACTCCTCAAAATATTCGACGTCCTTGGACACTTATGCGATTGACAAACTTGAAGATCTTCAACCCACATTCCATTCTATACTAATTTCTTAGGCGTCATTTCACTTTTGATGCATGGAAATATTTCTATCAATATACAGTCGGGGACAAAATTAAATGGTCACCCTTTAGAAACTATTAACTTTTTAAAATTGGACCGAACAAATTTTTTTAGATATTTGAAGGATTTCGGCCGCTTCCTGTACTTTAAAAAATATTGAGAAAAGTGATTCATTGAAATGCATATTCATAATAATTTTGTTTCTGATAAATTAATTCATAATAATCATGATTCTTAGTTAGCAAGTTAAAATAGATATATACGTGTCAATTGTCATTAACACACTGCAGATCTGCATTTTCTACATTAATTGTAAGACAAATGATTGAAATGAAAATGTATTTCTCCTTTTAATAGTGCGATTCTTCAATAAATTCCTGGATTGTAAGCCGTTATTCGTAATTACGTTGAGACAATGTTGCTAAATTAAATAGTTAGCGCGTTGTGGGAAAAACAAACGTTCGTTAATTATTCCATATATGTATAGTTGAAACTTCATACCACACCGCAGAGTGTAGAATTACGAGATTATTCCGGTGATAATCTAGTGTCTGCAGCATTTATTCCAGGAAGGACGACCGCGATTCGCATTCTGAGCGAACGAGAGTTCTACTCGCTTTCCAGGAAACTCACGATCGCATACATCTCAAAAATTAGAATTTTCAAGATTTCATCTGCGAAAGTTAATATTTTAAATTAAACAGATTTTCTTAATGCAAACTTTCATGGTTCGCGTCAGAAACTACAGTCTACTAATGTGTCTGACCATTGCGTACTGTTTCTACTTAACCCCTTGCCGTATAATAACAGACTCGTGACAAAGATTTCCAATATAGATTTCTTTTTACTACTACGAAATTGTAGAGGGCAAAGAGCTTATAATGATTGTAGCTATGATAAAAATAATTCGTCAATGGGTTAAAAAGGATAAGACTGAATGCATTTTGTTAAATTGAAGAATTCTGTGGAAAATGTATATTGTATAGTTTGACTTATTTTTATACAGGGTGGACGGATATCGTAATATAACCAGGTAGGGGTGGGGTGATTCTACATGAGAAAAGAAGTCGATAAAACAAAATAAATTTTTCTCGTTTGAGGTTTCGTTTACGAAAAAAATCAATACAGATTACAGATTTAGTATATGCAGGAAGTAGAATTGGTTTGCCATGATCATACACGTCAGACGTCTGTTCAAACTCGGTAAAATGTTCATTTTAACGTAGTGAAATGCAGATTTATTTTTTTCTTTCATTAGAGAAATGTTTATATACATGTAGCATTGCTATATGATGTGATTATTGTCAGCAACTTGACAGCAAACACGTCCGACAAATTAATTCACCGTTTCTAAACACAGGAATTATTTCAACAACTCGTGACAGCCGAACGAATTAGATATGTCAAAAGTTACCCGATTAAACATACGAAATTGAGCCATGCCTGATAATCGTCACAGCCCGCAGTCCTTCGATAAGCAAAACCCGATTATTAAACCGACAATTTACCTGACCAACAAATTTCAAACAACGAGCGGCTTAATCGACCGATACGTTCAACTTCAATCAACCAGCAATTAGTGTGTGTTATGGTAGCATTATGCAGTTAATCATCGAATGGAGAATTTACTGTATTTCACTCGCTTCTAATTTGTCTTTCCATTAGGCATCGGCGATCGTATAGTTATAATTCCCGATGGCGTTCCAGGCGATCGTGTCTAATATTCGATGAAATTGTTAACAATGATTTCCCATAATTACCGTAATGTGCCCTAGCAATATCATCGCGATGCTCAAGTCGGTTAACGAGAAATTAATTTAATGAACGAAGCGAGCGTCGTGTGTTAGCGAACAACGATCTATGAGCAATATTATAGTATTCCCACCGATTTCTGTCAAATCATTCACGTAAATATGAACCCATCATAATCATGAAAGTGGTCCAAGCCATGTATTTTTTCTTTCGAGATATTTAAAGGAAAAACATATTAAATATTAAATTAATTCCATATAATGTTGAAACAACAAATGTTATCTAACGGTTCATTTTTGGCAATATTAAGTAATATAATTACTGTAGTTTAAAACAACGTGATGTGAAATAACTGATAAACTCATTTTCTTTTATGTTTCCTTCTCTTATATGCAGCTGGATCCATTGATTTGTCATGCCCCTATGATAGGAAAATTCTCTGGTTCACCTTATAAATTCACTGAATAAATCATGAATCAAACAACGCTCCATTAAATCATTGAATTAACCCCCATCCAGTCGATATCGATAAAAGCGCTTTTCATCTCCAATATACAATAGTATGCAAAAGTGTTCATCAAGACAGACTTTATACTTCATACTTCGTAAGTGACATATAAAAAACACTGTTCACCGTGTATACAGAGAAAAGTTCATTGTCGTTATTAACATTTCAGTTTATTGTGCAACATTCTCAATTAATTTTAAACGATAAGCATAAAATATACTACGAAACAAAATATCTTAATTAATTTTTAAAAGAACCAAGTCGTTTACTTTAACAGGGTATTTCTGCTTAAAGCCACATCAATTTCAAACAATTTTTCATACAAAAAATAGTTATGTTGTTATAGAACAAGTGTTTTAAAATTTCATACATATACATGTACTCGTTTGACTATATGTTAAAACAGAATGTCATTTTTGTGCAATTACCGTTATTATTATTTAAATGATAGCATGATTCCCGTAGCACATCATTCTACATGATTGTCAATAAAAATATTCTGCATTGATTATAGCAAGCAGGAGTAGAATAAAAATTAATTTCATCCTTTAATGTTTTTCTTGCATTAAAAACAACATTAGTATATTCTTAAATTTTTCTAATCTCTACAGTTTTATATATTTCATCCATCCAATTTCTTCATAAATGCATAAACATCCACTATCAAAAGTCATCATAAAGGGATCTCTGTTTGAAATGTGCGTAAAATTTGAAAAAGATCAATTCATTACGTAGGTATCTTGGTAGAGGGGATACTCCTTAATTTAAAAAAAAGTAATACCTGTGTAAAGAGTTTGTGAACACTTTCGTCCATCTCAGTAGTATTCAATTTACATTCGAAGAAAAGAGGAAGCCCTAAGGCCAAGGTCCAATTTCATTTATTCCATCGAGTTCTCGGGTTCCGGTCGATGTAATTCGAAGTGCTCGTTAAAAGTTAATACACCGGTCTCCGGGTGTTTGTTTTCAATCTTTTTTCGTTAAGCCTCTCGACCCTTCTATTTATTTCACTCGACAACGACGGTTTCCGCAACCGCTGTCGGTCGCGGGAAGCGTCGTGACGCGCCGGGAAAGAGGAACGTCGACGTTTTCGGTAACCGGGTTTCCCCAAGAGAAGGCGGCGCGCGTTCTGTGAGCGGAATTTTAAGCGAGCAGATCCAGGAAATTAGGAAGATTTGATCAGTTGGCCCCGGAATTACAAATAACCTCATTATCGTGGCAAAGGCGCACGGCCGTGTCGAGACAGTTGCGATTTATACCGCCGAATTTCCTTTTTACCCACGGCGCGCACGTGCGAGCCAGAGAAAGGTCGTTAGGTGACTTAAATTGAGCTCCGGTGGCAAGCCTATTTAACGGGAATTTTACGTTTTTCTCGGATCTATTACGTCAAAATTGATTAATCAATGCGAACAAACGATGGACATTACTATGTTTGATATTCAGTTCATCCATGAGTTCCCGCGATTTTTTATTTTAAGTTCAAGCTGCACGTTCTCCTTATCTATTCATTAGCCTTTTATTTTATCTCGAGTTTCTTTCTAACTAACCCCTTGAACTACTATTTATTGTGTGGTTGTAACAATTCGAAATTCTTCACCGTTCAGAATTTCATACAAAGAAAGTTTCTATTTAGTGCTTTTCTCGGATCTATTACGTCAAAATTGATTAATCAATGCGAACACAAGATGGACATCATTATGTTTGATATTTAGTTCGTCCCCGAGTTCCTGCGATTTTTTATTTTAAGTTCAAGCTGCACGTTCTCCTTATCTATTCATTAGTCTTTTATTTTATCTCGAGTTTCTATATAACTAACTCCTTGCACTACTATTTATTTTGTGGTTGTAATAATTAGAAATTCTTCATCGTTCAGAATTTCATACAAAGAAAGTTTTTATTTAATGTATCCCTATGTTTTCTTCAATGGCTATGTACGGGGTGTCCCGATATTGATGGCACAACCGTGGAGAGGTTGATTGATCGATTAAAAATAAGTCGAAAAATATGTAATTAATTTTTTTCGTTTAAGGTGTTGTATTCGAGAAAATTGAATTGAAAAAGATATACAAGTAGAATTATTCGCCATTGGTCAGACACGCCCATTCATTGAGTTCATCATAACAGTACTAGAAAAATTTTCAAGTCTACCACGGAAATAGAACCACAGAGCTTCATATTGCATCATCAAACATCAGCTCCGATCAAATTGCAATCATGGTTTCATATAGTAAGTCCATAAATGCGCACTGACAGACCTCGCCTTGGTTCATTCTATGCTAGAAAAATATTTAATCTCCTATGTTTTTTCCTTTCGTTTAAAAATGATATCTCATTTACACAGAATAAAATGTTAGCATTCAATAAACCGTTTATTGAACATGTAAATTAATCTACAATTATGTTTTGCAGATTTCATGCGACAGAGTCTCGATTCAATTGTAACTTTTTCAAAAGTGGATAAAATATGAGTTTTGTAGAGAACATAAAAAATTAGTTTACATGTCAAGAAATTATTTTTAAAAAAACTGCAATTAGTAGGAAATATAAAAGGTACAGCTTTTCAAAGTTAAAAATAGTATATATCATAATTCTTCAAGACTTTAAATCTATAACTGTAACAAATCTAAATAATCTCATAACTTCCGGTGCCTTGAAAGTATTACAAGTATCGATAAATATTGGAGAACCTTTTATTCACGATTCCGACCAAACACAGTTTTCTCAAAAATTTTATTACACCTCGGATAGTATACCAATTTGTCTAAAACCTTAAAAATCTCTTCAAACCAATTTTGAAAGAATTGTTCTATTTCAGAGAAAAAGAGTTCACTGACTGTATATTAATTCGACAGCGTAGACAAACTATTATCGCTGTAATTATCGTCTCTTCCGCCACGGAAAAAACATTACACATAGTTCAGGAGTCTCCAGGAAAGTGTATTATCGAAAAAGAGGTGTGCAGAGCACTGGAACGTTCCTCGCGGATAAATGTTTCTCCATAGTCGTGCTCGACTTCATCCTTCATTGCCGGTGCTCTTGGTACTTTCGTTTTTCGGCTTCCGTTCTCTCGGCTTGAAGTCGCTCTCCCGCCATTGCGGCCTGATATATTCCGGATTAATGCAAACGGCTAATGTTATGTTAATGTTCGTCGCGATGGTATTAGCGGTCCCCGGCTCGCATACCGTAAATACCGAATAGAATAATCCTCGTGTTAACCGGCGCTAGAGCGCTGTCTAGCTGTGACCTCCAAGATATAGGTGAATCCCAACCTTCTTTCTGACTTAGCCACTCGCTTCTCCCCGGGATAAGGTACGAAGTAAGAGAGAAGACCAACGAGGGGGAGAGAGAGGAGAGAAGGTAGATAAGAGGAGCTCAGAGTGGCGACCAGGGAATGAAATTGAACTGCACACAATTTTCTAGACCCCTCTCTTTGAAATTCTTATCGGTACACGCTGCGGCGAGAAAATAATGACATCGAAAAGAATGGAAAGCGACGTACGGAAAAATCATTCTCGTGCGATTAGATTTCTGCCCATGATTATATTGGGTTCGAAAGAAAGTTCGCAGCGTTTTCAAATTAAGAATCGAAGGTAAAATGAAGGTATCATACGTCTATTCAGTAACACGAGAAGTTACCTCGAAAATGGTAAAAAGTAATAGAACAGATTGGAAAACATATTGAATAAATCTATCAATAAATATCTGAATTGTAGATTTCAATTTCAATTTACAAAGGCTACGAGATAGCAGTACCGTTCCAACCCAATAGAATCCTGTGTTCTGATACAATTATATATTCTGCCACACTCAATAACTTTGTTTGAACGGCCAACTAATTTTTCCCTTAATCTTCAGAAACTTCTGAATCATTTCCAAAAATGTTTCTCCAAAGCCATTTTTCAAAGATGGCACAGTTTTGACCTCGTCTTTTTAATGATAAACAAAACACTAGGTAAATTCTATTTAAATACAAAAAAACTATTACAGATTATAGCATCTAAAATACGATAAACTCCTGCAAACATCTTTTTGTATCTGCACAAACAACGAAGTTATGTGAGGTGGCAATAATATATACATTTCCAATGTTTTTATAAATTATAAAATACGGACTGGTTGTTTTACACATTGGAATCATTTAGTGAATTCATCGGCCTCTTTTCACGGTCGGACTTTTTTCATAAACAAAAAGGTGCAAAGTAAGGGGAAGATGAAGCAAGTACGAGGTGAACAGGAATTGACAACATAGGGAGCAATTAACGCAACGAGGTTGTCCATCGAGCTGCGAAAACAATGAATGGCGGACAATAGGATAGGCCCTATTGTTTCGGCCGATTCAGAAATACAATTACCGTTAGTCTTAATTTACGTGGCAATTAACGTCAATCGATTTGACCAGGTCGGACGATAACCGAATGCAATTAACGGTCCCAACGTGATTAACGAGTGACTGAAAACATTTACGCTACAGCTACGCACGTCAACCATAGAAAACACGAGCGTATGGGACTCGGCTCTGCTATCTATCCGAGCTTCAAAGTGTTCCCCCCGCTTGTTTTTAATGACTTATACGGAACGATAACTTCGCGCTGAAGAGGCGCAGACGAGTGCGCCGTGTATGCAGGGTCTCCTTCGTGCACGGGAACTCGGAAATTTCAAATTTAATTCACTTAACATCGTCAATTTGCACGATCCGTGTGAAATGCTCGTGCGCGCTTCTGCCGCTACGAAAACAGTATGAAATATCTTGGCGGGGGCCATAATCCTTGCCTTATAAACTTTTCACTGGTTCGCGTGTTAACGCGAGAAATTTTCTGCGGAGTGCGCAAGGGTTTATTGTTGATTCCATACCGACTGAAATAAACGCGAACAGCACCGATATAATGTATCGGGTGGTAAAGCGAGTCGTCCCGTTTATGACTTTAATTTATCGATCCTAAAAACGTGGGCTTTTCGTTGGTATACGAGAACGGGAGGGATGATTAAAAACGATGAAAATGATTTTATCGTTTCTACAATAAAAAATACAGGTGGAAAATGTCTATATGTCTACCAAGTGATTAAGTTAAAGTTATGAAATATGAAATTACCATAAAGCAACAGAGCAAAAGGTTTATCAATCAAGTTTTCCTTCCTTCTTCTATCATTTACCAGCAACCACGAACCATTTTTGCTAAGGTATTCCACGATTACTTCAAATATGTCATGATTGCTAGAAGGTGGATTGAACTAAATATTTAATTTCTTGCTGAATATGTTTAAAAAATTGAAAATAATATAATAGTATATTTAGGTCTTGAATTAGACCTACCCATTTTCATCATAGCTCAATAAATCTACTGTCTAGTGTTGCTCAATCCGAAAGCAATAGTATAAGAAAAGGAAAGAGGTGTTTCGTCCTGGACCCGCTAGAGGACTCATCAGTAAGGCTATCTAGCGGGCCTTGCCTTATACACAACGGGATGCTAGAAGGCAGTTTGGAAATTGTATTTATACTGAGAGGTGACATATCAGTAACTAGCGAGAAAGACTTTCTGATTATGTTGTCCATCTTGAGGACTCTGTCAGAACTAATGTTCCAAACAAGATGTAGTCTACTAAGGGACGTTATCAGATCAAGTGTCTTCCTCTTTTAAATTTATTTATTCGCCATCCTTGATTAATTGGTTTTTGGTTTTCGATCGTTATATTATACGATCACCTCGATACGACGAAACACCTCTTTCCTTTTCTTTTCCATTGTAGTAAATGATCGAGCCGCGCCGCGAATAAATAAAAATATTTGTATAATATAACGATCGAAAACCAAAAACCAAGTATAAGAAAGTTTGTCACGGAGCAAACCGTGTAGAAATTCGCAACACCACTATTTGAATAATGTCACAGAGCCTGCCTTGCATTCTACAAATCCTGAACCAACAGACCGAACACATTAACAGAAAAATTAACGTCGATGTTTCACACATTTTTCCGTGCGATTAATCGCGCTTGTGTACGAGGGACGCGTTAAGCATGTATCATCAAGAGATTGCAACACAGGAGCAGTTCGCCATCATTCCATCGGAACGGAAAATAGCAGATGAAAGTGGCAGCAGCCTTAAATCAGAAAGGCTAGTGCCCCGGTTGCCGGCGACCGGGTGCGCGTTCATCGTATATCGAGACCGTGTATCGAGAGAGAGCCGGGGTGGTAACGGAGAGGCTCGTTACGTTCTCGACAATTAATTACCCTTCGTAAAACTGCGGGACGCGAACGATTTGTCTTCATTGGAGGGGCGACTTATCAGGGTGGCAAGGGGTTGCGATACGCGGCGGGGAAAGGGTAGCAGCCGATAAAAGAAGGGCTGACGGGGGAAAATGAGGAAAAAGGATAGGGGGACGGGGCAAGTCGGGGCCAGCCAAGGCCAGGCCAGGGTGAGGAGGCCGGGGGTGAAAGTAAATTTGTGAGGACGTAAAAAGGTGCCACCTTCGCCGTCTGCCATCCCCTATCGAATCATCCATCAATTGCTTTATAATATCGAGACGTCGTTTGTCAATCTTTTTGTTCCGACGGCGCACTCGATATCGTACACAGGCTGCACCGTCGAGCGCCGTGAAATCGGAAAAGAACGATTTTTAATGGATAAATAACGATGGAATGTAAAGTGCCGTATGTTGTGTCTTGTCAGTGCTCAAATGCGATTAGCGAGCCGCTGGGAAACACGTAGGAAATCTCTTTAATAATAGTAATAATCCGTAGTCATCTGACATTGAACTGCAACTTGTCTAATTTAATTATGTATGAAATTTACGAATTGAAATATGTTATGGATGATCTGGTATCCCGAAATTCAAATGTAGCAATCATCACAGTTACAAGAACTTATCCAGGATTAAATAAACTCTTGTTCTACATGAAATATGCTGTTCCATAAAGAGTCGGACTCCTTGTAGTATTGTGTCACGGTATCGGGTACGGCTTGTATGGGGCAGATCCTGAAGTATGTAGTCAGTGACCGTTCAGGATGCCGCTCTGGAAACAGCTGCCAAGGAAACCACACGTCCTTCGGGAACTAATCGTTAACCGTTCACGTAGAAAATTGCTCGATCCTTTCTGTTGTTTTTCGGTGGCTGCCGGGTTTCACGTGCAATTGTGTTAGATCAGCGACTCGCCTTCGGTTTTCCGCGTTCCTTAAAATTTCATTTCGTCTCTGACTCCGGTGAAATTCATTGAGACCGTTCCGGATTCAGCACAGTCACGGTATCGAGGTCGATTTTCGGTACACGCGCGACATAACCCGATCGTTACAATTAAATGATCGATTAAACGGCACGCAAACTGCACAATAATTTCAGATAAAGCATACGAGGTGCGCGCGCGGGATTTTCGAATGTAAAATATCAAGCACGCTGGTCTATAACACCTTGTACCTGACACGTTTCGCTTTAAAGACTATTAACGTGTTAGTTGACACGAAACCATGACAATCGGTCAATTAGCTGTTTAATCACTTGCAGACCTGTCACTCAGCACACCGCTGCACCCGATTGATGTTGGCACAGCGCGAACATACAATCGAGCTTACGCCCTGCTGGTTGTATTATATTAAATTGCTTCAGAGGACCATGGAAAAAGAATTCGCAGCACTGTGCTCGACATGTAATAGTTATTACGAATCCTCAAAGAGTGTTTATACATACATACACATTTCGAATAAAAAATTTCGAGTGTTTTACAATTCAGCTTAACCCCTGCTGGTTGTAGTATATTAAATTGGAGTAGAGGCTCGACAAAAAAAATCGTAGTACTGTGCACGATAAAATAAAAATTGCCTGAATTCGTTACAACATGCAAGAGCTACATATACACTGATTTCTTTCCTCTGAATCAGTTTAATATTTTATTTTGAATAAAGGATTTTCAGTGTTTCACATCGTAACTCGTAAGCTATTCGTTAAGTAACAAATACTAAACGTGTGACGTATCTCACTATTTTGTCTAAGACTGTACATCGACTTGCGTGTCATAAACGTATCAGAGATTTGCATGTCAAATATTGCAAATTGCAAACCGTCACTTTCTATAGAAATGAACTGACTACGAAATGATCCCCTTTGTATGTATTGTATAACACACATTAAGTGGGAATAGGCTTATTGTACCCACCATCTACTACGTTAGTATTATGTCGTCTCATAAGCTGTGTCAATTATCGCAGTTTATGTACCAACATGAACGTTCATATTTCATCGAGACCATGTTTTAATTACAGAAACGATGTCTGTACCATCTAAGACGGATGGTCATGCTGTTCTAAAATAGTAAGAAATGATTCTAAACGATGAATAACACCAATGATATACCTATAAGTACATCCTAATTTCATTGAGACGATTACAGAAACTACGTCCGTACCTTCTAAGATGGATCCTCATGCTATTCTAAAATGCGAAGAAGTGATTTTAAACGATGATTAACACTAATGTTTAAACATTTTCCTTTCTTTCGATCGGCAATTGTTTATAAATTTTTGAATGTTATTGGCGCGCTGGTACGATCATTCTTGGCATGGAACCAACATGCGCTCTCACAAACTCAAAAGAATTTAAATTAATAACTAATTTTGGTTAAGCAAGTAAGTATTCATACAAGTTATATTCTTCTTTTTTTTCTTTCTCTGCTGATTGGGTTTTTAAGATATTGTTTCCTTTTTCTGCATTTGGTCTGACAACCATGTACTACTTAGAAACGAATTCTTACAGACGCAATTACAATGAAACAAGTTTCTTGAAAATGATCCAAAACGTGGATCGAAACGTCGAAATATTTTATGTAAATTTGCAAAATAGCTTAATTATATTGTCAAGAATGATCGTATCAGCGCGCCAATAACATTCAAAAATTTACTAATGTTTAAAACCCAGTGCTATAATTTTAATATAACAGGATATATGGATGGACCCAATACTACACATGACCGTGACTGGAAGTATTTGTGCAGGAGCTTGCACGCAAGAAAACTCAAACTAGCAAATTTTGTTTTTCCGAGTCACGACCTAGAGGCAGTGGAATAGGTCGGCTTGTGGTCGGACAAAAAAAGGAATACCTCGTGGGCGATTTCGCGGCGATCTCTCGAACGTTTTCGTTTAATGCCGGTCATTAGTCACGGATGCGGCGCCATCGGGGAGCCGCGGAGGTCTTCGTCGGTTTCCGGTTGTGTATGTATCCTGGTCTGGGGACTCCGGTGCGACGGTTGAAACGAAAACAGGCCGACGACGAGGATAATAAGGACTCGTTAGCTGCCGGAGCAGCGGATCTCCTGCGGAAGACCGAGCTCGCTTCCCGGCCTTGTTCGGGCCAACTTTTTCCGGGCCGATTGCGCTCGTTTCCGCGCGGGCTGCGGGATCAGCTTTTTAAAATGCCGGTAATTTCCATTTTTAACGAGCCACAATGGATTCCCCGTGGCGCGCCGCGTCGGATTTATCTTCAACGGCCGCGTCCTCCCCCGCCAAACGATCGCGGATCGTATAAGGGGTATTAATCACGCGAAACTGTTGCAAAACCGCCGGGCAGATTTTTCTCCGGTCCGGCCGAGGGAGAAAGTCGGTGAGAAAGAGAGAGCCAGAGAGAGCCCTGGGTCCGCCAACGAACTTACCATCCTCGTCGTTTTGCAATGAACGCCGGTAATTGGTTGTTAATTAGAAGCGCCTGTAAACTCATCAACCGCGTTACCCAGTGCGCGGTGCGGCACGCACGACCAGCTCGGCGCGGCCCGAGATGGCTAGACTCGGCCCACACCGCCGCGTCTATTAGCAATTAAGTATCGCGTGAATAATAGCTTCATGGAATTAGGAGGAACTTAAGAAGTTTGTATATTAAAGTTGGCTAGTTGAATTACGAACTTGTAAATCAGGAAGTTACGCGTGCCCAGTCGATGCTTCTTTCTTTTTTAATTATGCGGGGAAAAAGCGCACCGTGAAGTAGGCTACCGCGGACGGAAGATAATTCTTTGCTAGGAACGATACAGAATGTGGAATATGCTCAGTGTGGAAACTCCATTTCCAAGAACATTTAGTTTGGAATTGGGTCATGTTTGTTTTAGGAAAAAATATAGTTTTAAAATGTAACACTCGTTAAGTTCTTCAATATGTTTATAGTTGAATCAATTCGGTCATGAATGATTAAAAGAGACATAATACAATCTCCTTTAACCATTAAGTGTATCTTGGCAGCCCTCGTTTAACCTTGAATTTAATATTCATTGTATTTAATATTCATCTCTATCGAAACATAGTGAGACTGTAAAACTTCATCTAATTCCACAAATAGTATTGAAATAGCTACATATTTATTTAATATTTTAGACAAGCATTAATATTAGGAAATATAATAATATACAGGGTAGGGCTCCTAAAACAGGTCACCTGAATTACTCGCTTCCTCTTCAGGTGACCTGTTTTAGGTGCCCCATCCTGTGTAAGATAAAGATGTGTAAGATGTTATTAAATTCAATACCAATCATAACATTTCTAGGATTCGGTTACTTAATAAGGTAAAGTACTTTTGTGGCTAGATAAAACACGTTCAATTGCACTCTTGTGCTTAAATAACATCTTTGCTCGCACGCATCATAGTTTAGTTATCTAGGGCAAAAGAATACAAGGATTTTAGTAGAATAAGCCACAGGAGGCCACCGCGGCAGGGGAACGAGGGGATCGAGTAGCACGCGAGGTAAACAAATACGAGAAAGAAAGAAAGGGGTGAGAGACGAACGCAGGAAGACATGGGGAACGAGAACACGTAGAGAGAAGCGACGAGGGGAAGAAATAAAAGTCGAAAGGTGGGGCCGAGCGGGCGAGCGAGACGAGACGGCAAGGGAAATAAAAAGAAATTGTCATCGTCCGGGTGGTTGCAACCACCCTTGTAACCGTGCCGCTTCTTCCCCCTCTCGCTTCTTCAGTCCCAGCCACGACCGAGCTTTCTTCAGTCCCGCTTTACAGCCACTGTCATTTGTTTTTACGTTCGCTCCATGTCGTTCCTGAAAATCCTTCGCCTGTCGCGAAAGCCATTCGCCCGTCCTTGTCCTGCGAGATTTCGTCCTGGAGCAGCACACGAACAGTGAGAAAGAGAGGGTGGGAGAGGGAGGCCGGAAGCGTCTCGCCAGGAAAACTCGCAGGAAACCAAGCACGCGTGCGCGTCTTTCTCTCTCGAGAAGTTTGAAACGCGCCGGCAATCTCTGGGAATAAGAAGGACGCGCGAAACTAACAGAAAATTTCGAAGTCTCCAGATAAAGGTGTTCCCTTCTCCTTGGCTGGTCCGGCTCCGCAGAGTTTGTTGGATTGGAGCGGAGAGAAGTTTGCGCGGATCGGAGCCGAACTGAGCGGAGCGGACCGCGTCGAGCCCGCTGTTTTCTATATTTGTCGGAGTGTCGAACTCTCGCCGCTAGGAAAGTTTTCAGATGAAATTCTGTTTAACTGCAAGATCAACCGAGGATCTCGGCCCCGGTATTAACCCCGCTGGATATTGACTTTGCCAGGATGTCTGCTAGACATCTGTATGGCCAGGGGATCCGGTTCGAGCCCGGCGTCGGATAATTTACCGGGACGGATTAATAATACCCGCCGTGTTTTTCCGAACTATCGCGGTCGAAACTTCTGCCGGCGTGTTTCAAGATTAACTCCGTGACCGGCACGCGGCTCGGGTTTCCATCCACCGGCAACCAAAGTTTTCGTTGCTCGACGAACGAGACAGGAAACATTGTTCTGTGCTTGGCACTGGAATATTTTCAGTCCGGACATGTGTCCTCTAGGATATTTTTCTGATTGTCTGTGTCCACCGGAAGCTTGCTCTTTAGATCTAATTTTCTTTACAAAACGGGGCTTTGTTTCAATGAGATCTCTCTTATTGAAGAAGACGTTTGAATTTATGAAGAAGACCAGAGACAATGAAACATACAGACTGTTCGATAACCAATGCTACAACTGAAAGGAGAGCTATTCGACATATACAAAACAGATGAAAAATGTAGAATAAAATTTCTTCTTACCAATCTGTGTTTTCGAGAAAATCGACTTTAAAGTCAACGCCGACAAGTTCACATGCTTAGCATTCGTAAGTGGAACCGGTGCGTCATGAGCAGACGCGTCGAACGATTACTATTCAACACCACGCGTGTTCAAGGAATTTTTAAACTCGATTTTCTTAAAACCAAAATCTCGCTTGAAAAAGTTTCATTTTACATTTTCGATTTATTTTTTATGTAGAATCACCCCTTTTTCGGTTGTACCACCAATTACCGATCATCCCGAATATTATCCATCAATCAAATTATGTTCAGCTATTTAGACCCGAACTCAGATTGATTTGAATAAACTTGAATTAAACGCAAATATACAAAAATTTCTGAAATTGAGATTTTTACATTTTAGGTAATGTCTTTGCTCCCTATGCTCCAAAGTTTAATTTCGTTTGGCTACAATTTTCAGTCGGAATTGCAGCTGTGGTCTGTATCAACGAGAAGTGCAGCGTTCTTTTGGGTGGATTCGGGTTTCGCGATGGTTCTCGCAGATCTCGTTGATGGTCGGAGATTTTGAGAGAGAAAGACGAGAGTAGGAGAGAACGTGATTGAGGATCTCGGAGCCCCCGGATAAAGGTTTTCTGCTTAAACTTTATACGAAAAAGTTTCCGTGAAAATAAAGGAGAAAGTTTGAGCTTATTTCCGACGAGAGACCAGCGAGCAAGATAGGGGACGAAGGTGATAAAGACAGTATCGCGTATTAATTTCGCCCGACTATTTAATTAGCAGGGCCTAAGTAGAGAAGATAAGAGTTTAATGAATACAGATAGCCTTGTAATCCTAACAGTTTTCTTCTTCCTTTCTTATCTGACTCTTCGCCATGACTCTTTGTTCCTTAAGGGAACAATGGAACGGTATAAGCGCTTCGCGTAAAAAAAAGCACACCGTTGCCATGGCGACAAAGGATTTCTTTTAAACCACCCCGATTTTTTTTTAGTTTAATGACAGATTACACAGTGAATTGAAGTTTATTACCCAATCGAACGGCGGCGGGGTCGACGATCACCAGAATTAAAGTCATTCCATGACGTTGACTATCAATTCTTGTACTTGAAACAACTCGGTAATCAAGAATCACGGTTTCATCATGGTTTCATAGGAGATCAGATTTCTACGTGTTAGACACCCATGATGTTGAATAGGTATCAACTAAAGGACTTATTAATTAGGTTATGCATTCTTTGCATGTGCGAAGATATAATAGAAGAATAAACCATTAAAACATTACATTAATCCGTAATAATTGTAAGAATACTCACTGAACTGCGCTGTGACATTGGCCGGCTTCACAATCTGCGGGCAGACCCTGAAGAGACCTAGCTTGAAGCGGACACTCACGACATTCGCATAACTACGCGGTAGCTGGGGAAGAATCAACTTCTCCTCGGTATGGAGCCAGGCAGGTCCTAGAAGGGCCGTGCTTAGGGCTGCCAGCGCCGCGATCCCACATACAACACCGCACCTGGTCAGCCTGATGCCACCAGGACCACCCGAGCAACACATCTTTCGTCTCTGTGATTCCTCGCTTCCTTCAGGATGACATTTCTCAGCAGCACGAGGAATCACCTCGTCGACTTCAACAGCACCCGTCTTTCATTGCGACTGAACACTTCCCTTGAGCTGCGACACATTATCGTACACCTTGCACACGAGTTCGCAGTACCGTTCAGCGCACTGTTCTTCGATTCGGGGAGCACCGATTACACTTGGAATTACATGTAGCTGAAGCTAGGAATCCTTGAAGCCGGAAGATCTCCGATTGTCCATCCTGCATCAAACAGAAAGGAAAGACATATTAGGACGAGAATCATTTCTGTGGGATATTAAAAAACTGACTACACGCGAGAACGAATAAAAACGGTGTATATTATGTATTGCTACGAGTGAAACAAAAGTCGTAATAAAAAGTTATAATAAATAATGATGATAATTATAATAATAATAATAGTAACAATAAATAATACTTATATTTAATTTGTATCCGAGTCATCACTAGAGTCAACGCTATCAGAATCTAAATTTTCTAAACATGTATTTGCCTCAGAATTTGAAGAGGCGCGGTCATGTGCAGGTCAAATAAGATATATTTCTTCCGGGTGTTTTCCGAAATAAATAATTTTAAAAATTAAAGGAGCAAGCTCGAGCAGAAAACTTTTGTAGAATTCAATAACGATCGAAATCATTATTTACTTATCATTTGTTGCAACTATAATCTACAAAGTTATGTTAAAATAATATATTAAATATGAAACAAAACTTAACAAAATATTTTTATCGTAAAATTTATTGCTCCATAATGATAAAATCAACGAACTTGTACGAAAATAATTCAAACAAAAACCGTAGATACGTTCCTAAAACGATTTAAATATAACATGCTATTATTTAATAATATTTTAAGATTGTAACCAATGGAATCTTTAAAAATTGGCTATGTGCTATTTACTTACTTTATATATTTATTTACTTACTTAATAAAATATTGAATTGAAAATGTAAATTTAAAAATATCACAACATTTTTGTCGCCTTTGTAAAATTTGAATTCAACTCCTGTTTCTTGCAATCGATTCACAAAATTCTCTTTCTGCATAATGGTGCATTATCTAATAATATTTTAACTGCCCGAGGTTGAGCATTAATACGCTCATGATTGCATCTCGTATCGATTGCGCTCTACACTCTCGATTTTCACGAGGACATAGAGTGTACCTTAGACCTATGGCGATTTGTCAGTCGACCAGCGATACCGTCGTCCGTGTTCGATGAAAGCGGTATAATCCGACCACGATAAGCGAGTTATCGTCCGTCCAGTCACCGTCGAGTTCGACTTTATCGAGTCCCGCTCGGGAATTCTCTTGTCCGTCGCGTGGTGTCGCGATTTAATTCGTAATGGAGCGCTTCCGAATTCTCGATCTCGCGAATTCTCAAGCCGGAATAAGATTTCACGTTCCATTTGAATAGCCAATGCCAAATTCACTTGAAGTCCTATCATACCGTTCAAACATATCGTCTTTAACAGTAGATGCATCCATGAGGAATTATTCAACAAATTTATTTCGTCGGTTATATATACTGATTGAAAAATGACCAAAAATTTAAATAGATCCTTGCTATTTACATAAATTAATGTAAAATAGTCACTTTGAGTACTTCTTAAACCTAGTGTTAAACATTTTCCACTGCACTTTAAGTTTTACTACATTTTAATGAATATTATTTCTTCGTAAATTCTTATACTGCAATCATTTATGTTGAGATATTGGATGCGGTTGTGTGACTGTTGTAGTAATAAATCACAAAATATATGAATTCTAATATTTAATAGAATGGAGGGACGGAATAAAAACAACAACTGACCTGCAACTGCAAGTACCTAGACGACAAGGCGGTTAGACCCCGTGTAGAACCATTTAAGACGCCATTGAATGGTACATAGAATTTAATCATAAATATTGGTACCTTGAGAAAGATGTCTGGAAGTATTTTCATAAAATTAAAAGGAACTCACATTAAAAATATCCTACTTTTGTAGAAACGTGTCAAGTATCAATTTGGAAGATGAACGAATGAAACATCTTTTTGCTCAACCTAATTTGACAATTACTAAAACAATGACTGGTTTCAAAATCAGAATTAAATTTCAATTAGAATCATAGAAATGAGAGTTACGCCTCCACAAGTAATAGCTATCTCGAATTTCTCAATGAAACTTTAATAATGTTAATAATGCTAACCTTAAAAAGATTTGCATGCTCATGAGTGCCAATTCCCTCGACCATTTTTTTCAATTGAACCGGACACGTTATGAGAATTCACTGCATGATTTTCCAAGAAAATATAATCCATCGTGACATCTAAGATATTGATGAGACTGTACCAACAGATGGGATTTCTAATTCAAGTCAAGTAACTCGTTCTCGTTATTAAAAGTCATATCCAACTTTTCAACAGTCGCGGGGGAAGTTTTATAACGAATTCCGAAGTACAATCGAAATCTGCAATTTAAAGTTAACAGGAAATTTGTATTCCGCTGCTCTTTATCAGATATAAGTCTGATTGATATAAATTGCCTCTCCTGCCCCTGTGAAACTATGGAATGGTGAGCTCTGCCCGGAAATATGCCAGCTAAATTTATAAAATTCATAGAATATTTAATTTATTTCGTTTAATTGCCCACTATTATATTAAACGAAATGCTTGATGTTTTTTGAACCATTAAAAGCAACTTAGTAAAAATCACAAGTAATAATATGCGTGCCGTTCTGCGAGGTATGAAATTATTTTTTAATTTAAATAATTATAATGGAAATGTATTAGCCACCAAGTCTTTGTTTCGCTAAAGACATCGTGTTCTGTTAAAATATCAACGTTATAAATAAATAGAGAATTAATACTAATATTTCGATACTACAATAGAGAAGGATAATATTGTGTATGTTATTATACTACATTATTGAAGGATAATGTCTTTAGTCAGATTCGAGACGAAGTTATTCATTTTTTTAAAAACGAAATGAAATTCTAGTTTATTGTTGGAAAATTAAATAACGATTTTCGAAAACTAATTTCAACAGACATTGTATTTACGTATACGTTGCAGGAGTTGCTGTAGGGGTTGAAATTAGGGATGGTACCCAGAAATTTGGGTTCGGGTCGAGTCGAGTCGGGTATTTTTCACGGGTTTGGATCCCAAGTAGACCCGAGTCATCAAAACCCAACCTGAAGACCACCACTAGTTGAAATATTCGCAATTAGTAATACGATGCGATGAAATAATTTGAAACGTCCGGTATAAGAATCGAACGGAATCTATTGTGCATATGTCAGTCATGAAGTGGTCGGTCGCGATCGCTAGCGCTGCTGGCCATTTAAAACAAATTCACACGGCGGCTTTCCATTCTCTTTTTCATCTGGCCGGGCCGTTGTTGGCCTGATCTGTTTCGCAGTCAGCGAATTTCGCGCGTGCTCGTGTTGGAACATCCGCTGGTCGGACACCAGCATCAATAAAACTAGCTCAGCGACGTTTCTGATCCGGTAAACAACCGGTTCTAGTATTCTTTGCCTGTTCCAGTGACAGCGTTGACAACAGCGCCGAGCTAGAATGCTAATTCTCACTCGGTTACTCATCCGAAAAGTGATATTTCTAACAATATTTTTCAATTATTTAATTCGCTGCGACAATTATTCTTAAGTAGACTACAGGTCTTTCTAAAATATAAATTTTCTGCGTCGGTTGCAAGAAACAACCATTTATTGTATGTAGTTTTAATAAATTGAAGATATGCTGAGATTCTCTTAAATTTAATACTGACTTTTTAATCACGAGTACTACAAGCACCAAGTTGCCAAACTGTCTCTAAGTTAATTTCGTACAAATATTTCAATTAATCATATCAGTAAAAATTATAAAGTTTTCAATGTTTCGTTCAATTTAATTATTGCAACAGATTTCTGTATCCACAGTGGATTGTTAATTTATATAAGCTGTTTTCACACTTTTTATAGCATGATACATTAACGTTAATTAATAGTTGAACGTCACAGCAACTATGTATATTATGTTCATTTTATGATAATTGATACTTTTCTTTGCGATGATTGTTCACAAAATTTTGACATCCTGCACAATTTAACTACGAATTGATTTTGCTTCCAGAGATCTCGCTATGGAAAGCGTTACACATTACTTCTTTCAGCCTATAATAACTAAACTATATTTCATGGACCTAAAAATTATGAAAACGAGAGTCTACGTGATATTTTCTCAAGAATTATTAAAGAGAAAACATAGAAATGGACGTATTGCAAGATTGACTGGCAGATTAAAATGTTGGAAATCTGAGAAGAATTAAAAGCTCGCTGAACAGTGCAACTCTACAAAAGCACTGTGACAGTAACTTAAAAATAAACTGAAATAAATTCTCTTATTAGCAAACAGACCATGAATGCGATATACGTTTAACAAAAGCTGCGGCCCAACTCCTGGCAGAAAATGTTCAGGCAATGCTTCAGAACTGGATTAAAAGTCCACGAAATTCGCGCTGGCTCGTCGTCGGTGGATTGGAGAGAAAATAAATCATGGCGTAAAACTGTCTCCCAATCTGCCGTCGCCAGATTCGCCAGGGATATCCGAAATATCACAGGCGGTCCCCGATTGCTAAACACGCCGGTTCGACGAGTTGTGCTCTTATCTGGCCCCGTAGTTCACGTAATTTTACGATACAACGATTCGCAGTTTGCGCTCACACAGGTCCTGACTGACCTGACGTTTGAGCGACGTATATACAGAGGGTGAGCATGTAGCACGAAGGTTTTTCGGTACGGGAGAGGCACACGCCACGCGGCATCGTAAACGGGGAATTTACTTCCGCGAGAATATTTCCGGTGTTCGTAAATACGCGGAGAGAGGGCTGACTCACAGCCGTCGCGATCGCGCGCGAATTTCAGCCCAGGCAAGTTTACAACGATCGCTCGTTCTAAGCAGCTGTGCCGCGGGACTCATTGAAATCCACGGATTTTCGGAAGTTGCGCCTCGCAAATTGTCCCGCCGCCATTGCCACCGGTGACACTTCTCTCTCTCGCTCTTTCTATCCCTATCGCCTTCTCGTCCTCTTTCTTTCTCTCTTCGTCCCACCCGCGACAACCCTCGCGCCCTAATATTCGTCACCAGCCTGCGGATCTTTATGCATCAATGGTATTTGTAAATTTTTTGAATACAACACGCCATGAAAGAACAGTAGAATCCATACCCGAACTAATAGGAAAACTAAAGTGATCGGTTAATGGAATATTCTGTTAAAAATCACTCTGTTTATATTAAGTTTAAATTAAAATCAAGATTATTTAAGTAAGGATCTTAGAAATTACTTTAAGGTACGGTCTACCACTTGTGACTCTTTCAGCAGTTTTTTTCTAGCATCGAGATATAATATAGAATAGTATTTCCTTCTTCTAGACCCTAGCATCCAACTCACTCTCTCTCTCTCTCTAAACTACCACCCCCTCTGTCGATCGCGTTAACCCACTTCGGCTTTTTGTTTATAATTCACAGAACAGACGGCTGGGATGGTGAAAGTTTCGTTAGCGACAAACGGTGGCATCGACTTCATTGAGAGGATTTTAATGAACTCTTCGTGGTGAACGACTTCGCTCGTTGAACTAGGTCGGGCAATGGACAAAGAGAATAGTTTTAACGAGCGGAACGAAGACACTAGATAACGATTCGATCACTGACTTTTGCGTTCCGGTTGCAGGTTTTGGGTTTGATAATGGTACGCGTTAACTGGGAACGGATATTTATCCAGATGCCGATGTTATGGTAGGAAATTACACCGATCACGATTAGTACCATTCACTCATTCAAGATTCCGACGTAAGTTTTTCTTACAATAAATTTCTAACGTATTTATTAAAAAAAATTAAATTAACACGCTCGATACCAGCGTCATTATAATAATTATTGGATGCAATGTATATCTACTTTTCTAACACATGCATGTAACATCTATGTATTTTACTATAATTTCAAATCATGTTGAACATGATGAACAAAGTTTACAATTAAAAATAGATCAGCATTCTTTAAAAAATATTTTCTGGCATAGCTTGAAATGATTGTTAGAGAGGTTTAAATTGATAAAATCAGTCATAAATAATACGTTAGGTAAAACATTAGAATGATCGAATAATGTGAAGATATTTTATTAAAGAGAAAGACATAAATCTATTCGAACCGTTATTCTCATATTTTCTATTTCTTGCTATTTACAAATTGATTCGACATGTGATTGTGAAACAAGATTTCGCTACTACGTCTGACCATTATCGCCTCGTTCTACTTGCAGTGACTGTTGCCCATCGTTTCATATGACTCACTTTGATACTGATATTATTATGTTCTACTTACAAATTCTGGTGACTTCGAGTGCAATATGAAGATTCATACAAGTTAACAGAAATATTAAACATTATTTTAATTTCGTTCACGAATAGTAAAGAGAGTTACTTAAGTACAGTATATGTATGTGACTTTTTTAAAAACTGCGGTCAGGAAATATAACTAAATATTACTGTTATTTCACGTGTGCAAGTTACGTGACTCTGAAATCTGCTTTGTAAATGTTCCAAATGAACATTCTTTTTAAAACACCTACGAGTGCAAACAAATTTGATTTCACAGATCCGATTTATTTCAGCAGAAGGAACCGCGCTGTACTCGGCAACAGCACGTGTCCTCACTCATTTTGCGAAGGTGGACTGGGTAGTCATAACGCTTCCGGTGGAAGGTACACACCATAATTCGTGTTTCCCGCTCCGCCTATTATTCAGTTATTTCGCACTCGCACGCAAGTGCCCCGGCTGTGAAAAAAGAGCTCCCGTTTCCTCCTCCGAGCAGATCAAACCCACAATGGTAAATGCGGTACCGGTAATGGTGTAGTCGTACCACTTGCGAGTGCCACGATCACTACCGATGATTAGGAAGCATCGTTTTTTTCAAGATGTTCGCGATAAGGACGATCGGAATTAATTTTATCAAGAGCGAACAAACGTTTTAATGATTCTTTCCCCCCCGCATAACTAGAAACCCATTAACAGCGTTGGCAACCGCCGGGAGCCAATCGAAGAGCGCCTCGTTTTTCAACTCCCTTCGAAGAGCCCTTTGCAATGCTCGCTGGCTCGAATCCACTCAATCTTCTCATTTCACTCATACTTATTTACTTTCCTATTTTACCACGGTGCATTGTGTGTTTAACAAAAACTATGTAATAGTGTGTTATAAAAGGTGGTTAAGTAAAATTATGAGTGTGTGAAAACGCTTGAGATTGTGTTAGTACGAATACCCTGTATATCGGCTGGAAGTGTAATAATTTTGTTGGTGCTCGGGATGCAGTGTTAGCAATTATCGTAATGAGCAAAATTGTAGGTAATAATGAGAAAAACAAAAACAAACCTATCCTAGTCGGTAACAACTACAACTTCAAACCGTATCGATCAGTATGGAATTTTTAGTGAAACTATTGAAATTTCTCTGACTGTATAGAAAAAAAGATTAATCACCAGAAATTGAGTAATTAAATGACGATCCTGATGCACCGATAGCGAAAGCGTTAAGGATCGTGTAAATTCATATTCGCCATAAACGCGTAAGTACTCAGCAATCTACTAATCACTCAATGAACAAGCAATAACCGCTTGCAGCTCGCTGCAGCGTGGATTCCCACACTAAAAATCTCGTTAAAAGGAAAGTGCGCAAGACGAGGCAAAGCGAGGCGAGGTGAGGCAAGGCGAGGCGCTCGCGAACGCCACTTCCTGCCCCCGTTCAAAAGAAATAAAGTAACACGGGGGGAACCGCGGTCGAAAGAAGTAATTAAACCTTGGCTCGTGTTCCCGTGTTCGCCCCTCTTTCATCTCTTTCAGTCGAAATTCATTGGTGGTCGTCGAGGGAGAAGTTTCCGTTTAAAAACGCACGACAGTTTTTCCGGGGTCCCGGTGAAGAGGATTCGAAGGAGGCGAGAGGACATCAAAGAACGCTAGAACAACCGGACTCTGGCGACGCTAACGGTGGTCGGCTCTCAGAAACCGCATCGTGGAATTTTTCAACTTTTCTCGTCGGATCTGCCTCGGCCAGAAAACGACAGAAAACGTTGGAGGGAAAAAGGGGGAAACTTTTTCAACGCAAAAAGAAAAGCGATCAGAAAAAGGAAAACAGAAAGTGGAAAGAAAAAATAGTCCGGGGCGTCATTCGCGAGAAGGCGAACGAGAAGAGAGAAGCTTGCCGCTGATCCTTCCAGGCGTGAATCGTGGTTGGTTCGAACTTTTAATTACCTGGTACTTAAGAAACGGTCTACGAAGAACGAGCAAGGAGGGGAGGGGATAAAAAACGAGAAGAGCCCCGACGAAAGAAACCGAAAAATAAAAAGGAAGAGGAGTGGGGGCGGGAAGACCGAACGAAATGGTCTGCGGAACGTGTGCAAGACCAACCGGGAAAACAGGCTCGCGTTTGTGGAACAGACTTAAGCAACCACTCGAAACTGCTTCCCAACAGGAATGAAAATCATTCGAGTATCCTTCCCAGCAGCGAGGCGGAGGGCGCTCTGTCGGAGCACGCAACTTCCACGGAGCTCCGGCTTTTTTTCAATTAATTAAACCCAGAACATTCGGAACGACCGGTCGATTCATGGCGATTTATAAATTAGTCGCGAACCGGTTATTGGAATTGGTTTCGCGGCAGGAAATATTTTTCTTGTTCGTAATCGCTCCATGTGATATTAAAAAAGTTCGATGACGGAGGAGGGGTTTCGATCTGACCAGCTTTCAAATATTTAGAACAAAGTTGCAGGTAATTTGTTTTCTATATATTGTGATACGTACTCTAACGGTCGAAACGTAACTCTGATTACATTTACTGTGATGAAATTTGGTTAGATTAAATTTATCGCAAAGTCCTTGTACATACGTACAATTAGTACAATTCTGTTGCATACTTTTAAAAAGTACTGTCACCTATATAATTTTTGGAAATTATAACCGATCGAGTTACAGAGAATTCAAATTTATTATCTATTTATAAATTTATTATCGATACGATTGATTTTATTTTATACAATTTTAATTTATTTATTCACGTTGTGCGAGGTGTGCTATCGGCCAATAATAAAGTTGGTTATTTAAATAAATCGGTAGCAAACAAGTAATGGCGGAAATGTGCAAAAGATTATAACCATTATAAGTCATTATGAATAAACTGTGGATTTTTATGCAAAATAAAAATTGTCTTGGCAATTACAAAAATGAATTTTCTTTCTCAATCATTGAAAATGATATAATATAAAATGATATAATGGTGACATCAACAAACTGCCTCACGGCAAATTTGAAACAACATATATGTTCCGTTGTGTACCAGTGATGTAGCAAGTATGTTTTCTATTTTCATTCTCTTGGCAGAGGAATTACACAGTTCTAGAAGTAGAAATCATACTAATTTTATGTAAATATATTTTTTCAGACGCAAAACAGTTTTCTTTGAAAAAGATCTACACAGGGATCGAAACGTCGAAAGCACGTAAATAATTGCACATTTGCTATAGGGTTTTTAATTGATCGAACTGAACCGAACTGAAATTCTAACCTTTGCGTCATAAAGGCATAATATCCGCAGTTTAATTATGATTAAAATAAAATGAACACATTTATATACAATTTTAAAAAAATTATATCAAAGATTGAATAAATATATGAAAATGATGGATGAAACTAATTCACTTAATTATACAATGGTAAAATATTCTTTTGTTTTAATCGTGTACATATAATAAATAAAAAAGTAAATATGAAATATCAGAAAATAATTGAAGAAAACTGGTGGATTTTTATGATTGCAGCTCGATATTCTGGAGGAAAATCTCGGTGCGGAATTATTATTTCCGGTATCAGAACAATATATGCATTTCCGGCAGATAAAACTCACGATACGCGAGCAGACGCAAAGCTGGCAACTGATTTTTCGTCGACCCTTTCCACACAACTGCGCTGTATTTCTCAACGGATCGAGGTCGGTGTATATTTAATTGAAAAACATGTAATTCGTAATTTCCCCAGGGAGAGGTTCGACTCGTCTTCCTGATCGTTAAGCTCCGCAGCGGGAAATTCGTGAGACAATTTTGATATTGCGTCGAGCGTTTGCACTCTTCGTTTTTTCTTCACAATTTTAAGTCCACTGATCCGTGTAGATTCAAATACTTATTCCCGGAAGCGGATAGACGGAGATGAATGCGGCAAACATGATCGTTTTGATCGATGTAGAATTTCCGTGGAACGTAGAATACAAACAAGAATTCTTTCAATTAAAAATTTCGATTCTTTCAGCTGAAAACTTTGCTTGTATTTCATCGACTGAACCAATACAGTCAACTAAAATTTCGGGCACTCTTTTCATTAAATAACACATTGGACTGTAAACTAAGTTGTTGCATTTCTTGTTACAGAATGGAGACTGTAAAACCCTTTCTGAACAATCATACAGTTTCTATCAATTTTAACTATTCTTTTCTATATAAAAGAGTTGTAAATTCTTCGTGATGAAATTAGCAGATTTAGAATCGATAAATTACAGTTTTTAACACAAGTACTGTGTTCATAATTTTGTAATATCTATTTGAAAAATTCACTGATTTAATCATGATTATTACCGAAAGAGTTACATAATTTTTACTAACTTTAATGACCGATAATAGTTACTAAATCAGATTTTGACATAAAAAACGTATGTAATGAACAATGAAAGTATTAAAGAGTAATCAGTATTTGAACGTTTAATAAATCACGAATAATTATTCATATGAACAATTAAACAACAGTACGAAGTTAAGTAAATTTCGAGCCGTTCGAATATTTAATAAACATTCTTTATCCGCGTTCCTTTGTAGCAGAAAGCAGTGACGGATTCTTTAGTCGTTGGGAATATCGACACTAATTTTCCCTTACGTTTCGATGAATTCAAATGAGAATGTTGAAAATGCGTTTGCACACGTAAAACGCATTCCGTAGTTGCTTTGAAAGGGGGGGAAAAGGTTTTGCATTCTATATTAAACGCAGGGTTCGATAAAAGTGGAACAGTATTTTCGCCAACATTTCCTTCCGACATAAATAGCGTATCCCGTTCGCGTAAAAAACCTAACGAAAAATCCATGCTTTGAACTCTATTCGTTTTTTTTTTTTGGAAAACAGGAGAGGGGAGAGAGACCTTTGGCAAATAAAATAGTTGGAACGGATGGCTCTGTCGGATTCGGTGGCATTCCGAAAGGACTGCATGCATGCCTCTCTTTTTCGAAAGCTTTCCGCCATGAAGTTTGAAGTCTCGCGTAATTTTCAAAGCTTTCGCCGAGTCAACCGTGCAGTAAGATTGTGACAAACGCATCGATTGAGTTAGTAGTGTTTACAATTTCGCGACAGTGATAAATTATACACGACAAAGTAATACGTCCATAATATCGATCGCTTTTAAAAACTTGTTGTTGACATTATGTTTCTTTCTTTGCATCTAGTATAAATTACTGAACTTTGAATTACTGAAATTACAGTACTTTGTTGTCAATAATGTTCTGTATGAGAAAGAAGATTTATATTTATTCTATGCCTACATTTACTGTAATGAATCAATATTGACAACAAAACAATATAATTGTATTGCGATTCAAAAAAATTATCATAATTTTTCTTGGAAGTATTTGGCATTCGTTAATGACAAATGCAGTAGACAACGTTAATGCACGATTTAAAAATTACTCAGAACGTAAATAAACACAAAAAATTCGTAATATTCAAAACATTTTTTATACCATAGAATATTTTGCACGTTTCTGTGATTTTTTTCTTCATACCATAAATATGGTTGAAGAAACACAAAAACTGTTGTCATGGTGGTAATTTGATCAGATCACGGATTGTTAACTAGTTATCCGTGTCCATACATGGTGTTTGTTTTGCTGCAATATTGCATCGAACAAACCGCAAACGTTTTCTACCGCTGCGAGAGCTTCCGACGTTTCAATATTATCAATTATTCGCGACGCTATCAGTTCTATTCCCTTCTATCGCAGTGACAACATCGCGGTAAACGGGCGAGCACCTCGCATCTCGGAAATAAGAGACGTAAATAATTTGCGGGGAAAATGTGGCGTGCCTCCGCTCGTGAACACACGGGGGAATATCGAGTCGTTTATTTCCCCGTACTGTGAATCATCTAGGCTAAGATAATACCTCAGCGACCGCGAATAACAATTTATCTGAAACGTTCTTTCGGGATCACGAAAATGGAAGAGGCGTCTAGTCTAGCCCGCGATTACCGTGCTCGATACTCGAGAAGTCCCCCTTGTCATTTATCAAGATCTGTTCAGAATAAGACAGTGAAAAACCCGACTAAAATATATAAATTGTTCGTTTTAATTAAAAATTTTAATAGTAGGTGTTTTAATAGTAGTTTAATAGTAACTAACAATGTAGCGTTTAATTAAAAAGGCTACAAGGTGGTCAAAAAATTTCCCTATTTCAAAAGCCATATTATGTTCATAATAAATTTGATTTGGACTTTTTAATAAAAATAAAAATTTTCTTTATAATTTAGTTGAATTGAGAATAATACAACAGTATTCGGAATACTTTAAATATTTGCATATTATTAATTGATTCTTCTAAAAAATGCATGAAATGTGCAGTCTACTATGTTGTAATATTCCCGGTTCTTCTTTTATAGAAATGAAGTTTTTAAACTGGAAAATTTGTCATAAAATATTCTTTGCAACGTGTTTTCATACATAAAACGTTTGATACCTCCTTTGATACACAAACATAAAAAATACAATTTTGGTTGTTGAAACAGAGAGTGTTCAAATTACATATTTTCGTGACAACACCCTTTATATAGAAATTTCGAGGTAATTAATTATTTATTTAAAAATAGTTTGATACGAGCGTGTGTATTTTAAAAAATATTTCCAGTGTTTCCATCGCATAAATAATTTTAGCAAAATAATTTGTAAGACGTGTTTTTGAAACATGATAATGTATTCGACATCTGATAAACGTTCCTTTTTACGAGTTACTATTTTCAATGGAAGACTAGTAAATTAATAGAGTTTTAGTAATAAGTTCTAATTTGTTGTCAAAGTTATAAAAATATATTATCACGGTCTTTTTTTTAAATAGATTAATTTATCAATTTCTGGTGGAAGTGTCATTATAATTTCAACAAACGTAAAATGAAAAGTCTGGTGATAGCGTTCTGATGTGAATAGTACAATTTAAAAAATATTTATTGACATATGTATCGAAATTGTTTCGAAAGAGTTTGCATTCGAGACATACAAATATATATAGTAATAAATAAATATGTTATAGTACTGACTAACAAGTTACTTAAATCGTTAGACTGCGGATCTTTACGCAAAATAAAAATGTTCTCCATTGATTGTGGGAAACAAAATTAAACCATAGTTTGATTTCATTCCTTAATAATTTTAATACATTGAAAACAACGTACTGATATATCACCCAGCCAATTTCTGCATAACTGCATAAAATTCTGCAGTGTACTGGATCATGGTAAAAAATGTGGAGTAAAATTCTGTAGTAACCTATGAGACGAAAAGGTGTGTTCGTAACGTACAGTGACGTAAAATTCACTAAAGCTTCGTGTAACACAGTTTGACAAACGAAATTTGACTACCAGGGTCATTGAGAGCTAACTCTGTCCTGTGTTTATCTGTTTCACAAGGAATAATGGAACACTCCCGATTCGAGGTACTAATTGTAAGCCACGTGTTGACACGTCATTGTCTGTTTTCATTTTCCCACAGTCTAGGAGTCACTAACCTTGCTAACCAACAGTAAATAAACAACTCGAACATCTTCCGAGAAATCTACTGATATCATCCCCGAGGATGCACTCATTAATATCCACGTACATTTGTTTTAGTTGATTTATTATTGAGCTTTTATTAATATTTGAATTTTAAAGGTTTTTCTTCTTCGCGTTTCATTGATGCTTCAATTTCGATTTCATAAATACACTCTGTGGAATGTGCTTAATTAAAAATCCTGGTATTCCAATAATACCGTTGCTTGTCCAAAAGGAATTTAATATGCCACATAAAGATTATCATAATCGGGAAAATGTCATGCTGACAAGACCAAAAAATGATTAACTTAATTCATACATTTCATTATATTTCATTCCATTTGTTCACTTTCCCATAAAACGCAGAAGAAAAATCAATTAAACATCCCGTATTAAACTAACAATTCCATCAGTTTCAATTTATCAGACCTCTACAGCAAATGAACTTCTAAAAATCTAACGAAACAACCAGCAATTCGAAATCCCGATAAATAATAAAATCGTACACATCAAAATTCAAATCATCAACACGTACTATCAATCACTATCCATGACAATAAGAGTAACACAATATTGTTGATGGACACGTACATATAATAACGTATCATCAAACTAACGAATCCATCAATTCCATTTCGTAAATTCGCAACAAAAAATCTGTAAAATAACTATCCGTTGAACCACCCTGCGCTCTGAAATCTCGATCATGGATCACGAAATCCTACACGTCCAATTTAAACTCCAATTTTAACTCTATCAACCCTTATGAACAAGAATAATCTTCCCAAAAATTAAATCAAAGTCGACAATCTTGTTGATAAAAGTGAACGTAGTAACACGTCTTTAAACTAACGAAGCCATCAATTCTCAACAAAAAGTGGACTCCAAAAATTGTATAAAGCCGCTATTTATTAAATCATCCTTCACTCTAAAACCACAATAGACCACAAAATCATACACATGAAAATTCAAGCCATCACTAGGTAGCATGGTCTTTATCAACCCCCATAAATGTCAACAATAATAACACAAGTTTCCGTTCATATGACGAAACCGATAATATTGTTTAAAATACAGACGTGATCGCGTATGCACAAACAAATCCGTCAATTCCAATTCACTAAATTTTAAAAAAGTCTATGAAACAACTCGTAGAACCATCAATCTTCTACTCATGAATTTCAATGACAACAATGGTGAAGCAAATATTCCAAATTTCGAATGATCATAGAGAAGATAACATTGTTGACAATGTGCAAGGTAACTTACCCGAGTTCACAATAATTCCTAAAAAAGCGGAAGCCGGGGCGCTGTTTCGTTCGACTTCACCTGTTCACCACTCAACCACAATGAATCGTGAATGTGCGTAGAATACTAAACACGGACCACGGAAGCATGTATCGAAGAGATGGAACAACAATTCCCGGGAGCACATTAGAACCACAAAACATCCAACGGGAACACGGCACACGGACGTACGGGATCGAGAGGATCGAGGGACGCTCCGGCACGTTCGTTCTCGACGGCGGCCGGTGGCGAACTACCCGTGATAACGCGCGCGCCACCGTCTAAAGTGCGCCGCCGGCTTCGTCGCTCTGACGGAGGGAGGGACGATCCGACGGTATCTTTTTGTCGTGGGCTTTCTTCGAGGTAAACGCGCGTGAAATCGTGATCGCGTATGGTTCATTGGGCTCGGGGTGTTCGTGGCTCGTTAGCGGCGCCGAGATCGATCATATATCGTAATTAACATGTTCGCAGTCCTTTGGGCGGTATCCTTCGAAGCTAGGGGGGACTTTATTAGCTCCTCGCACGTAGACAATTCGAAATGCTTCTCCTACGGTGCTTCGAAGAATTCTGGAAATTTTTAATAAGCTACGCAGAAGCTTATCACACGTATAACACTCGTCTCCTGGATTGCAAGGGTGTGGAATTCGCGTTCTCATTTCTCGATAATACAAACACCGTGTTTTTCAGTAGACCAAAACGCTAGATAAAAGATCTGGATTTAGTGGATTTCTATCGCCCCCAAAAGTCCTATGTATGCACTTTTGTATTATCGATAATTGAAAACGCGAATCCTGCATCCCTGCAATCCGAGAAATAGGAGTCTACCCCGTTAAGTCTCATCTCAATAAGAAAAGTGACACAACTCAAATAATATACTTCTATGAAAAGTATAATAATATTTTTGGGGATAAAGTTTTAACCCTTTGCAGTCCTTTTTCGAGTGTGACTCGACATCGAAGATGGAAAAATGTAAATAAAATGGGTTTTTATACAGGGTGTCCCAAAATTCGTGTACTTCCCAGAAATGGGAGGATCCTTAGGTCATTTGGAGCGACATTTTCCTTTAAAAAAATGACGTCGGCGGCTTTGTTTAGGAGTTATTAACGAAAAATACGGACCAATCAGAGCGCAGCTATAGCGAACGGAGTCCGACTCAGCGACAGGTCCCGCTTAGCGTGGCGACGCCATTGGCCGAGCCAGAATCAATCCGCTGTAGCCGCGCTCTGATTGGTCCGTGTTTTTCGTTAATAACTCCTAAACAAAGCCGCCGACGTCATTTTTGTAAAGGAAAATGTCGCTTCAAATGACCCAAGGAACCTCCCATTTCCGGGAAGTACACGAATTTTGGGACGCCCTGTATATATTTGGTTCTTCCTATATGTATTTAATTCGTATTTTTTAGAAATGAAAACACATACAAGTTTGACGAATATTAATTATAACATAGTTTGAGAGCTATATTTAATATAATTAATAACCAGCATTGTTTAAAATGAGTAGCAGTCACTGTGTGAAAACACTTAAAATAGTAGGGAGTTTTGGCAACAAAATCGAAAAATAATTCATTTCAAGAAAAACGTGGTAAAATGATACGATCGCTTTTGCGACGACAACACTGAAGGTTAAACGTACGTCAGCGTTCTTCCAGCGGATTAGGCGATATACCTGAAAAGGAAATCATAATGTGCAAAAAATGCCTGCGGATCGGCTCCAAACTGGCCGATTCTTAGTTTACAAACACGTGCGATATAAACGCACAGATGCGAAGAGCGGATAGACACTCATAAATCACATCATTGATGACCGCAGACAATACGAAAAGGAATTTCCTTGACGGTTTCCCACTCCTCAAACTAATGTTCTTACGATACACCGCCGCGGCGTCTAATTAACAAACGCTACATTTCCCCACCTAAATCCATCCTTAAACAGTCACGAAAAAAACCGAAGTGACATTCGTAGTACTACATTGATCGTGATGGGTATACATTCTCGTTCGCTGTCACGTTTTCGGAAAGTGGGTCGTGCAGAGTTTCGTAATTGTGTGGAATTGTGGACGTATTCGCGTAAATGCCAATGTCCGTGGATCTGACAGAGGAGCAAAGGATTCTGAAAAATTTGTAAGTACTTGTATTTAATCTTTGTATTTAATAATGTATGATTAATATCCTTAAACACATTTATGCAGAATAAAAATTTCCCTCCTGAATTGCAACAAACCGGAGTGATATAAAATTTATTTTTTCTTTTAATATGTTCGATAGGTTGAAAATGATATAAGAGAATGTTGCAATTCGTCTAATATTTTCAATGTTTTAAATTACACTTTCAATTTGTTGAATTTTTTTAACGCAGTTTAGAAATTTATTCTGTTACTGCAATTTTTGTCTATCTATAGTTATAAATATAAAATTTAGTATTACAAAACAACACAGTATTAGACAACAATGTTGTCTATAATAATAATACATTTTTTTAAAACACTGTGCATAGCAAGTAGATACATGCACTCGTTAGTAAGTATAAATTAATTACTATCAAAGTAGTACGAGCTCAGTATAATTAAAAATTGAATAAAATGTAACACTATCAGATGATTGCATAAGTTCGTGCTTGAATTAAGAATAAAATTCACTGGTAAAATTTTAGAGAATACAGCTTTATTAATCAATTATACAATTATACGTATAGTCACCATTTTTTCTACAAATAGAGAAGAATTGTGACTATATAATTATTTTTTTACACTCTGCCATGCAATATAGTTTACGACATCTGTGAAAATCGGACACGAATTTATGCAATCATCTAATATATGTTTCTATTATTCCGATCTTACAGAATGATTAACAGATTAATATAATACATATCTTAAATTGATAGAAATACTGTTACTAATTATAATTTTCAATGTCATTTCACTATATACATATAGTTTCCAAGTAATTTAAAATACTTGTACCACTTCGATAAACTTTCTGCTACCCTGCTCGTACTATAGTGACAGTAATTACTTTAATACACTTCTTCATTTGTTTAAATAAGCATCATTTTATTATACATCATATATATGTCGAGTAACTCCGTCGATGAAACTTACTTTAGAGAACGATGTTTCTGCTATTTCTGAAACGGCAACATTTATTGTGAGCGCAATTAAACTTTCACCATTCAGGAACGTATATCACGACTGAAGAAATGCATCATACAACGTTGATAAGGTTACAGAAATTCCTCTCGAACTAATAGAACAAGCCACTGCAAGTTTAATGCAAGCACACGTGTAATAACGATTACGATGATCATATACCGTCTAGGAAGCATTCGTACATAGTTCTACGACCAACCGAGGCATTCCTGCATTGCAGAATTAACTGCAGTTGAATTGTCCCCGCTGCTAATAATTTCCGGTGTTCTTTGTCACGTATTTCATGCTTTACTATGAGTTACGCCGTTCTTGGGCCATCCGCATTGTACAGATTCTCGTTGTTAAATTGTTAGCGAATGTTAGAAATAGCCAATTATTAATTACTGATCCGCTGCATGTTGCACTCTGTCTCTCATTTTCTACAAATTCAAAGGATCGCCAAATTAATTTCAAGTACTCTGTTTAAACTTTTGCACTCGCAGCTATTTTAACTCGAAGTTTAAACATTTCTTTCGACCTGGAATAATTCCATCGTATATGATTTTTTTCGTTACATGGATATGCAATTTATACAACACCTAATACTTCATAAAAATTGCTGTACCATTCATCAAAATATTGTTTACATTATTAAATATGTTAGTAGTTCATCAATTACTATACATTTGAGAATTTTATGAGGTATTACATTATCAATTTCATATTCATTCAAAGAAAAAAATTCATGTAGACTGAAGTTATTCTCTGAATGCAAAGAGTTAGTTCGTAATTTGTTTAGATACCAATATATTTATTAATCTAAACAATATTGTGAACAATAGTACAGAAATTTTTAGTGGTGACTTTCATTCTGAGCCACCCTTTGATTGCTTCGGTTTAATATTATTTGGAACAATAGTAGAAAATAGTTAAGGTTTTCAAATTTCCTGTTCTCGAAAAATTTTCGATATTTGAACAATATACGTGGACTCGGTTTATAGCTTTTACTTTTGCCATCCATCACTAGGTTTGCCTATTTTTTCATGAATAAATGAATATTGAAAACGTTGTAATTAAAACGTTTGTAGATACATTGAAAAATATTTTTCGGGATTGAAACTACAGTACATTTAATAAATAACTTGGACACGATGAGTATCTAACCCCAGAATCAATATATAGTAGTAATAAAAACATTTCAGAACAAATTATTTGTTTAATCAATATTGAACATTTATTGTATTTTATAAAAATTCAACTTCTCGTTGCAATATCTCTTATTAATTGTTGATCGATATTTATGTAACTTTGTGTACGCGATCTATGGACCAAAATAGGAGATACGTGTGTTTGGAATGTCCCGTTGTATTCGTCATGTAACAATAATTATTAAATCTATAATACATCCCCCTATCGAAAACTCAATAATTCAGAAAAGGTACATGTGAAATATTTTTAAACAAACTATATCCTGTATAATATACGGTTTTCCTTTATTTCGATCGACAATTGTTGATAAATCTTTGAATGTTATTGGCGCGCGGGTACGATCATTCACAACGTTAATTAAGCTATTTTGCAAAATTACAAAATGAATAATCGTACTAGCGCGCCAATAACATTCAAAGATGTACAAAATACGTTAAAATCGGCGAGTTAGACTTGGGTAATGTTTTCTGCTTGATCGATCCCCATGTTACCTAGATGCAATCAAGTACTACCTAGATCTAATCCAATGTTACCAGTAAAAATTATCTAGTAAACACAATCGAAAAGGCCCTAAACATAACTGTTGCTCGAGCTCTCGAGAAAAAACTTTTCAGTATACGACTCTAAAATGTACACATGCTTCAAGTGAACACTACATAATTTTATATGATCCTTCGAATGTACGGACATTACTGTGCGTTATATGCATGTCCATAATAACTTTACGTTACGCGATGTTCCCTTATATGGCATTCAGTTTGAGAGACGGTCAATAAACATCGACGAGAGAAGGAACAACGACGGAATTTATGTTGGGGCCTAAAAGCATTTCGCATTTCATTCCGACGTACAGACGCAGCCTGCTACGCGAGCACGCGATACACAAGCGAGCACGGACGACTGCTTCCGGAAACGTTGTATATAATTGTGTTATAATAGCTATCGCAGGTGTCGGCTCGTTAAATTGTTAATATATCGCTGCGCGAGACTCGCGGAAATTTCACCAATTAATGCTGTACCATCGCCCCGGAATTACCTTCGATGCGACACTTTCATTTTCATGAGTGCCGGAAACGACGTTCAACAACTTGGCGCTATAACGGAACCGAGCATCTCGCGAATTAATCAATTACGCCAATGCGATTGATGCCTCGCTTTGCGTTCGGATGAACTGATGAGTCTCGACATAGGTGATTTCAGCGAACACGGTACCTTCCGGTATATGTAACGTTGACATATTACAGGAGTGCTCGTTAACTTCGCTAAATCTGTTACGCTAAAACTGTTAACTTTCTGCTTCGTTGAACGTGTACTTGTTTGCTGAATTATTTTTAAGTTCGCATTATTTTTAAACTTTTTTCATGGTACACCGCGTCATTTTGTCAATTTTATCTATCAATAAATGAGACAAAAAATTAGACACTTTGAAAAAATTGTGTGTTAACAACATTAACGAGATATGATAAAAATATAAATTTAGTATTTCGTAACTTCTACAAGAAACAGGCATTTCAAAATTATTTTTATTGTTTAAAGAAATTATGGAAAATCCGGGTTTTCTTTATCATCGCATTCTTTGGATAAGCTATCGAGTGTCCTATTTCAAATTCAATTTGGTTTAGGGGCACTTTTATTTAATTCGTCTTGATAAAAATTTCATAAATTTAGGTTTTAAAACGGAGCAGTTATATGAACTGCTGGTCTGCCAACTAGTTCAGTTGTACTGTATTTCTTTTTCACTTCGGTATTATTTCAAAATCGACTGTGTTAGTGTCTACAGAGCTGTGTTTTTGTATCGATTTCCTTTTGTTTAAAAAAAAAACCGGAATGGATTTTGGATTTACAGAGTCGCTGAAAGTAAACTCAACAGAGAAAGGTGTAATCTTTGATACTACTAATTGATTAAAGTGAATATTTTTTGTCTGTCAATGTATTTTCTACGTAAAAGAAAGACAACCGAAATTGAATGAACCGTTTTGGGGATGTTTTCATAAAATCTGGTATCAATGACTAATTTATTCGATCAGTTAAAAAGTGTATTCAGTTAAAGATAACAGGAGAGCTCAATTCGTTTTTGTTGAATTATTCATTTCACGGAGTTCTACTCGTATGCATACGTTTCAATGCATTAAATTTGCAATCTAGTTATCAGCCTCAGCAATTTCAAGTAATAAATTTGTCTAGAATAAACAGATTATATAGTATAGGCAATCTGATTTTGTCAACCTGTTGCACACTTTTATTACGGCTCATCGGTAAAGAATTTTTATCATTTTAATCAAGTTTTATGACTACATATCAGTTCTTTTCATCTAAACTTTGCTGATTCATATTACTGCGTTTTGTACCAGTCTGCTACATGCACATTCGCAACTATGTGAGATAATATTTGATTTAATTATTTCAATGTTTAAACAAAAATTATCTTCTTAATCCTGTAAACTAATTGCACCGGTACAGCTGTGTTCAGGTTACGAATTAATGAGTACACGAAATAACGGAGATTATAGTAATAAGTCTTCTACACGGTCAATATTATTACAATCTCTCAACCGCCAGACGCAAACGTCTAATGATAATTAATTGCCGAGAAATGTTGAGAATAATTAATCGCTCGGAAGTAATTAATTGTACGGGATGATAAAATAAACATGATCGAGCAGTGATTTATCATCTGCGCGCCGGCAGAGAAAATCCCAGATAAGCTCAACGAAAATTCATTTTTCCTATGCTTGTGAAGTAAACTCTACACTGATGTGTGTACATACATTTTGCTGAAAAATAAGCTTGCGAAAAGTGTTTATTATTCACTCTTCTTAATTAATTAGAAGACATTCATTTTTCTTACCCAAATACTCTCGTGTTATCACAGGAAAATTGTAATTTTTCTTGTCAACCTCCTGAAAGCGTTTATTCAGTACACTTGTTGATACATCTATGCATACACACGGTGTCCCGTTAAAAATATCGCACTCGAGTATTTCCAAGGTTTCAAAGGTACCTTTGTTTTTTCCAACGAAATTGTAGAATATTTTTTATTTAAATAAGTGTGTAGCCACTTCTATAACGAATTCATTGACCTATAATATGTTGATCATCGAAGGTTATCCATCGAATTATTTATTGCTGTTTAAAATGTTGAATTCTAAGAATTAAATTAAAGTTAAACATTAAATTACTTGAAGTTATTTAGTATCTTTTATAACCAAAAGAACTACCCTTTGAAATTAATACAATGATTTAATCTATCCAATGATAGAGATTCAGCCGTATTAAAAGTTGCACGTCCAATTTGTGTGTGTGTGTGTGTGTGTGTGTGTGTGTGTGTGTGTGTGTGTGTGTGTGTGTGTGTGTGTGTGTGTGTGTGTGCTGGCTGGCATCTTGAGTACAAGCCTCCATGTTATGAAGAGTTGGTATTTCTTGGCGAACATCTTTGATAACATGATACAAGAAAAAGTTGAAGCGATATGAAGTTTGAAAATCTTGATGAAGAAGAAACTTTTTCTCTGGAAAGTAGAATTATCATTTGGGAGTAGGATAAATCATTGTAGTAATGTCGAAGATTATCATTTTGAATACAGGATATATTAAACAATGCCGAGAACATTTAACGAATGTTACAGTTAAGGCAATTAATAAGCTTGAATGATCTTTGGTAACACTGTCCAACAGTAAAAATGTTTTCATATAACTGCTGGGCGGATCTTATTGTTTTTTTGCGCTGATTCCGAATCTGGCCTCAATTTTTCCTACACGCACAGTTTTTTAAAAACATGGCATTGATAAAAACCCTATTTTTAAACATTAAACAATTATTGTGATATTATTGTAATAGATATTGAATTGTTCTTTGCTTCAAAAGATTCCGTAGACTTTTCTGAATACTGTGATATACGATAGTAATACATTATGAATGTTTAAACATGTTTAAAGTATCATTAAAGATGTAGAGACAGTTTAAACAATCATAATGTATTACTATTGCACATCACTGGATTCGGGAAAGTCTAGAGAATCTTCTGATGTAAAGAACAATACAATATCTCTTATAATAACATCACAATAATTGTTTAAAATTGAAAAATAGATTTTTTTTTCAAAGTCATGTTTTTAAAAAACTGTGCGTGTAGGAAAAAATTAAGGCCAGATTCGGAATCAGCGCAAAAAAAACTTAGATCCACCCAACAGTTATATTAACGCATAAAGAAAGTTTAAAGTTGGACAGTGTAATCGACGTCAATTAACATCAATAACTTCGTCTTGAATGTGCTACACATTTACATAAATAAAACTTTGTAAATGAAGTTCAAACATTTTATTTTCTTTTTGATAGTGTCCAACACTGAATATCTTTTGTCTCTCAAATGTAACGTAATTAATCATACATAATTTGACAAATTGAAATGTAAAATAAAAATGGGTGCAGTATTATCCTACTGCACAATCTCTTATGCAACTATTTCAGAGAAGTGTCTGAAATAATTACATAAAAGAGAAAGTAATAACAGGATGTTAATAGCAAATTTATTTCACATAATAAATTGAATACTATTGATTAAAATTAAACAGTTAATAGACTGAAGGCAATATTACAATGGTACTGTATGATTTAATACAAATAACTAACTTAGATTGTCACCAAAAGCATATTAACAGCTGAATCAAAATATTCTGCACATTCTTTTAGCAATGAAGAAATAAGACAAAAGCATAAAACAACAACACCAATCATTGTTCTGTCGTCACAGGACCACATTGAAAACACACAGAATTATCTAAAAGAAACATCTACCATAACATGCAACCAAAGAATCCCGAACGAAACATAAATTTAAAAAGAAAACATATTGTAGATGGAAGAGGTAAAGGTTCGATAGAAGGTGAGCCTAACAGAGAAAACTAGCAGAGATTGAGCGGGGGGTGAAGGGGCTGTAGGAAGTTGACCAAGTATCGAGGTGGATGGTCAAGGATGATGTCGTTGTCATCGATCCCGTGGATCATGGGTAAATAGTAACGAGCATCGTCAGCCGAGGGGGACCAGAATTTCGCGGCGAGTTTCTCGCAAAACTGCTCGAGGCTGAAGACGCGAAAGCATCGGGGGAGCGTTGAACCGGCTGTCCGTGAGGGAAAGAGCTTTTCAGAGGGTGGACCTAGCCTGGGGTCATACACTGTGGACTGAGGTCGAGGGCTACGACAGATACGGATGTACTGTTGTGCAGGTGAAGATATACGCGTCAGAGACATCCACGGCGGGATCGAGGAAACCGCTAAACTCTATGGCTGATAACAGATCGCTCTTGCTGCGTCTCCTGTTGGGCCCACTGGCTAAATTGTCTACCGCGGCATTGCGGGTTGGCGCACAACAGAGACATATCAATTTACCTTCTACTTAATACGTACACGTACTACACGTGCATGGTTTCGTTCAACAAAATCAGTGTGGCACATAAACTACAAATAATAAAAAAATGTTAGTTTTTCATGATGTCTGCTCTGTAACTATGATTTCTTTTTGCTTCTCAAAAGAGCTCAAGTCTTTTGGTCCAAGTTTGAAAAAATTATTCACTCTTAAAATGAATATGTACTCGATACTGATTTCAACAGCTGATATATTATGTCCGTTTCCAAAAATTATTATTTATTATTATTATCGTAAAATCTTTTTCTCGTGTTTTGTTTCAATTTGGAAACGGTAATTTTTGTATCTACAAACGATATATTTTAAATTTTTATTACAGACACAGATAAAAAAGTTAAGAATCGTGGCTTCACTTTTTCTTCAAAATTACGAGAAATAACAATTTCAAAAATAAATTTTTCACACATTACGGAGAAAACTAATCCTCCTAATATCTTGATAAAACTAAAGTCGTTTGGTCCAATTTAAAATAGTTATTGGTTTTTAAAGGGTTTCCATTTAATTTTGTTCCGGAATGTATATGCATTATATTATAGTTGGATATGATATTATTATACATATACATTCTTGAGTTATATATTTAGTCATTTTCGTGTATAATTCGTCTATACTTCAATTAAAACTTAACGGTGACAAAATGAAATACAATTTACTAATAAAGTGTATAAAATATATTTCTTTGATTGAAAGTTTTATACTAAACTAACTTACATTTTATATTTTTGCGTCCTGTTTTTGAGTCGAGACATTTTGATTTCTTGATTTCAATGAGCATAACTTTAACTTTAACTTGTCTGAAGTAAAGTTTCGTAAAACAATGTTAGCATATCAGATACAAGGGATCGTATTAATGAAAGCGATTCTGAATGTACAGACTCCAAGGGAAACAGCAAATTGTGGTCAGACAAAGAAGAGATAAAAGTTGGTCTGTATTACCGTTGCAAGAGCTGTTCGATTATAAATAAATTAGCGATTTCATTACTGCCATCGAATTAACTAACCCTTACAGGATAGCGAATGTTCCGTGAGCAGAATAATCGTATTGAATCATTATCTGTTACGCGAGTGTTGCGGACGTCGCTACCCTTTACAATTTGTGCTCGGTTTGATTTGGCTTGATTCGGTTTGATTTTGGTTCGCCCTAATTCAATGCAGTTACCCGCGCAGTCGGCGTAACCATTCGTCGACACAAACTACGATTTACTTTGGTATTTACCTTTTAAGTTTTCGGTGTGGTTCGCGAACTATTTAAGTTTGATAAATCGTGCGATTCAACGTTCCGCGGCATTGTTCTTTCGTCGTAATTACTGTTCCACACCTGGCTAGAAGTAAATAATCACTTAGATTACTGCTTCAATGGTATTCGAAAATGTTCAAATGTTTTTATATGTTATACGAGTTACAAATACACGTATATTTAAAATCGTGGCATCTCGAACATTCCAGATTTTAGTTACATATTCATTTGAATTATATCGAATCGTATAAATTTATTGTTTTCTCTGAACAAAACACATTATGAAAAAAGTATATCTTCCTTCTTTAATGCAATTTGCAGTCTTCAAATCGACGGTAAATAGAATTTTCTCTTTAAAAGGTTTCAATAAATTTATAATAAAGTGTTTTGAAGAAATTATCTCAGAATAATCTTAGGCTGCGTATTGTATAATCAAATATGCTACGATTGCATAAATGTTCATAGCAATGAATTGTTCTTTCAATCGTATCATCAATTTTCTTCGTGAAAGTCGAAATTATCTATGTTTATGAGAAGTGAGGGCAAATATAAACTTTAATGCTGGGAATAAATTTCGTTCCCAGAGCACTGTTAACGGATACGTCGTTCGAGTACTACACAGTCGCGATCAAATGGCCTGAAAATTATATACGGTTCAGGCATAACGTCGTTGAAGAGTTATAGCGTTCAAACGCATCCGATAGATTTATTCTGTTGTCAAGAATCGTGTCCCTTCGAAATCAAACTCAAATAATCGATTCATCCCTGGGGTCAATTATTCCCGTGTCGCTAAATAGCAGTTTGGATTGCTGTGGTAGCAAGTACATAAATAAAATAGGTAACGCAATCGTCTAAAAAATAATATGGAGTTATACATTAAAATAGAAAAATATTATCGAAATAGTTAATGTATTGTATCGTTACGAATGATAAAATATTGTACTCGTTATTAACCCCATTCTAAATTAATGACTGACATTATTATTAGTATATATTACAACCTTAAATGTGAAATCTATTGCACAAAAATTACGCGAGCGGTAAAATATTTAAACAAGTTTTTATACGAGTTTTTATTCTGTACGAACTTGCTCGGTTATCTGACAACTAACGCCGCGTTGGAGCACTTACATACAGCTCCAATCATGGATTGGATTCCACGTTCTGTTAGTCGAGAATGCTTTTGTCACTTGCATACAACTGACAGACGTAATTCAAAATCAAGCTTTTGATGTAGTGCGTTTTGAAAACAAGTAATATATGAAGATTTAATTTTTTTTAGTTAATATTGGCTTCAATATAATACAGACGTTTTACAATTAATCCAGACATTATTAATTTTATTTCGCAATGACCATATGATAAACAATTGAGAGTTATAATCCATTAAAAGAACAGAAGTTAGATGAATACTGATCACAGAAGACAGTATAGCTGAAAACTAATGAAGTATTCATTCTTGGACTAATTAACTTATTACTGCTGCAATTTGTACCCTGCTGTGTCATAAAGACAGAATTCATTCAAGAACGAAGAGATGCTGTGAAAGTCCAAAACTGGAACATCCCCTTAATATAGAACGTTGAATGGAAAATGAATAGATAAATTCCAATACTGCGAAGACACTAGAAAGAGTTTACTCATTAAAATGATTAAAAATCGAACTTTGGATTTGTCTAACATCTGTCTGACAGTGAGGGTAGAACATTTTTATCTCGCATAAAGGTCCGCGGTCTACACATTAATCATATTCGTAATTACCCGACGATCATGTTTTCCTCGGTCTGCCCTAGACCATTTAGCGATTCCCTGAAGACGGGGTGCGCTTGATCGTCAACAGGATTCTATCGAAAGAAGACGAAGAGCAGGGACCTAATAGCAGCACGTGCCGCTCAACAGTCAAACAATGCTCAGAGCGTTGGATGTGTTAAGTGGCCCGGGACGAAAGTGTGGGTGCGGAAAATCAGGCTCCATTGTGTGTTCCTTGTAAACTTCGCTCTTCATACCAAATAGGTCGAACTACGACGTGAATGAAGGGTAGAGAGAGAGGAGCAACAGAGAGGAGACTCGAGAGCTGTTTCTAGCCCATCAATCATGGTATTTACGTGCGCGGAGCTAGCCCCCCTGCTCGCTAGCCGGCACAATGCCGAAAGCTCGTCGAAAGGAAAGCCTGGAGTTTACTGAGGGAGCTTCGGGAACCCTGTTCGCGAAGCTCGTCCTTTATATGGCATCGACCATTCTTCTCATAATAATATCATACCACGAGACTGACGAAACGTGAACGATGGAAGTCAGCCTGGAACGGAACGAGCTTGACCGGCTCTAAGGCGTTTTTCCGGCAGAGAGGATCCTCCGACTTGCTCTGTTCAATATTTAATGATAAGTAGAAGACTTTGGAAAATGCATTGAAACGTCCGATATGCCGGGATCGGCAAACACGTTAGTCAGATAAATATACTGTGTGCACGATCATTTATATTGGTATTAGAGATACGTTCGCGATGGAAATGCCAAATAGGATACAGGAGATTAGAGATTCCAGCAAGAATTGAGAGACTTCTGGAACTTTTTAATAAACTATATTAGATTATATTATAGATGGAACGTTCTTCTATAACAGGATCATATATTTTGTTTACCGATATGATAAAAGTTCTCAAATATTTATAACGGGACAGCGGATCTTCGTGCATAATAAAGATTGTCCAAGTATAAGTAGACTGCAGATTTTATCCAGTGGGTGGGTTTAATTTCAAATAATAAATATATTACGAGATAATATATTAAAATTTAATAAAATGATTAAATAGAGAAATAATTTCTAGTTAGTTCCTGTGTCTTGCAATTAATGTAAACGATTTTTATATTGCATAAAGAGATCCGCAGTCTCATTATAAGAAACTGAAATTAGATAATAATATATTGACTATTTTAATCATCTTCAAAAGACAAAAATCATATAAAAATCTAATTATAATGAATATCAAACACTATTTTATATTTATGAACAATCACATTAAATTTAATCAGTTTGACGTTGTAACAACGTTAAAAAATTAGATTTTGTATAATTTTTAACATTTTTAACTTTAAATTCAAAACAATCATATTTCCGATAGTTAAATACTTGTACATGGCCGTTTATGTGTTCGAAATTGAATGCGTACTATTTGGCATCACACAATTAAACACATTCACACGGAATTATAGAACAATGCATGTAATTTATTATATTAATCCATTGTTACTAAAATTATTCTGAAAGTTCAAAATTATCGATCAAACAGCTGCCTTTGAAATATATTTTACATACAATGTTTAGAACAAAATCGATGAAAAATTTGAAGGAGAAAGTGTCAATATTAAAACTTTAAATGGAATAAATTTTAATCTACGCCATTTGTGCACCGTGTATTGTAAAAATAATTGAGACGTTACATTATGAAACCGTCTGAAACTTTCTTCTACCAGAGCACTCGTACCAGCACTTTATACGAAACTTCGCAGTTGTTCAACGAATCCGAAACATTCTGCGCGGTCGCTATACCTGTTCCCATATTTCACCAACGATTCCGCTTATCTTATATTCCGGAATGACTGCGGCGAGTCCGAGGGACCTCTAGAATTTTTGTCGTAAACCCGCTATCAGCTTTTATACTACACCCGTCTCTATAAACCTACATTCTTACAACTCCATCTTTTTCATTGGATTACCCAAACAGGAGACGTCAATTTTATTTAGTTCCGTGTGGTTGTTCACCCACCGCGCCGCGCCCCGCTGGGATGATACGAAAGAAATCTTAATCCTTCGAATAGCGTATCTGAAGTCGCGTGAAAATCACTCTCTCGAGACGTGAGTGTACTAAGACATGATATGGGAGTAAACCCAGTTTCGGCGGAGAGCACTCCGCGTTCGCCGGGTACATTTACTTCTAACTACCCTATGAAATATTGCATTTGGGAATTAACATCGGTACGCAGAATGTTTTCGTGCCGCTTAGTGCCAGCGAGAGGTGCTTTCATCATAGCGAGTCTCTCCCCGGGAACAAAGGTATGCTCGCTGCGCGTGAATATGAATAACTGGCGTCGACGCTACTCGAGACGCTGCCACGCCAGATTTTAAACACTACCGAAATTTCGCTAAAAAATTTCTTTCACAATTGTTTCGTAAGCACAGGATGTTTCATAATTATATATGTCACTATTAGATCTGTTTAAAAATAGAACCGCGCAATTGACCTCGACACTTTTCCCAAGGTCAAACATCTTTTATTGCATCCTATAGTTATATTATATTACATACTCATCGCGAAGAACGCAAGTCTCAAAGTTAAATGTTTAGTTAAAAAAATTCTTGAATTACGCAGTGGATCGATCCAATTCCAAAGAATGATTCAATTCATATATTCGTGCTAGCATTTTCAGTAAACGTTACTGCGAGAGATTGATTTTATTGTACCGAAAATTATGCAGGTCAAACAGTCCATACAATTAATATCCGGATTATGCAGTGAATAGTGTCTGCAAAACATGAAAAATGTTGACAGAAATTATTTACGTAACATTCTCCGTTACTTGGTTATTTTATAAAGGCAATTAATTATCTGTTTATGAGATGATCAAATGAACCGTATTTGAAATGCTTGTCCTCCAAATATCACCTAACTCTGGTCATTATTCGAGCAGCAACGTCAGAATCGTGACAGATGTACGGGAGTTCGAAATGGGCGTGGCTGGTTTTAGCGAGTGGCAAAAACCGTTCGGAGACAGGCGGCCGAACAGTGCCTAATTACTCGTGGACGGCGTTACGGGTGCATCAGCTGCAAAACTAGGTGCACGCAGGTATACTCGGCTAATTGAGTAGGAGCAGACTGCCCGGACTCTTACAAAACACTCCCTGAACGCGGTTCGAGTGGCGTGGCAAGGGATGAAAGGGGGTGAAAGGAGATTGTTAGGGGGACGTTCGAGTGCAAACGTGTCCATTTGAATGTGTACGGTCGGGCCTGGCCACGGATGCATCGGTATGAATAAAGTCCGTGTGCCGTTCGACTTGGAATTGCTCGGTGTTTGTGCAACGCGAAAGTAGATCGAGGTAAAACGAGTCCTTTTAAGTTAAAGCACGATCAGATGTACAACGCCGATCCAGGATGCAAAACACACCGGTCTCTCGCGGGTCCGAAGAGCTTTTACAAGAAAGGGGACGTTGGAACGTGCCAAGAAATATATACGCGTTCTTTATTTAATTAACGGATTCTCGCGTTTGCAAATTAATGAATGAATTCCTTGTCTTTTCCTCTGTTTTTGTGGGTGGTATCGCAGAATGTGTTTTTCATTGATGATTTAACTCTCGTGTGCTATTAGCGCGCAGCTTTTCCTACGTAATGTGAAACAAATTTTGAAAAATTAGTCGGAATTGTTATAAATATTAAACCCTTGCCCTAGCATTTATTTTACTGTTTCAATGTTTAGAACTTCGTAGTTCGGAATTTCCTAAAAAAAGGAGAAATTTTATTGCTCTCCAATAACATTAACGAAACCAAAATAGAATTTCATCTCGGTTTAAAGAAGAATAATCACACACATATTTCTTAGACTCTATTCAGAATCTTCATCTCGAGTCTAACGCGATATTGTAGGGCAAGGAGTTAATATTATAAATTATACAAAACACATTATACAATAATATTTCTCCGTAAATCGTATTGTGCTTATAGAAATTTTATCCACGGTATCTGTACAGTAATTTCAATTGTACTTTTACACAGTAGAAACATCTCCTCTTCTTCAACAGTAAAAGAACACTTCCGAAAAACTCCAATTACCTCGATATCCGATAAGAATAGCAAATATCATCACGTATCCCGAGTCCTCTTGAGTTTCCCAGTGCTCGGTAATTTCGGGGAAGAAGTCGCCTCGCGCATTTAACTCATTCCCCGAGCGTAGCCTCTGAACGGCAGCATAAATCGGCCATCGTATCCGAGCACATCAAACGGCTCCTCAGTTTATCCGCTTGCTCCTCCTGGAGCAGTTTCCTCCTCCGGAAGCCGACGCGAGAACAAAATCTATCGTTGTGAAAGATCAAAGGTCAGCGATTGCGGGGAGTGCACCTGTCGACGATGATGAGTGCAGGCGCCAATGAGTGCCAACGCTGTTACCGCCGTGAAATTCTGCGTCTAAAGCGTCGCGACGATGCAGCAGACTTTTATTCAAAGAGTGTCTCCGTACGTGGGATCAAATTAGTTTGGGATGTCGGATAAAAATATATTCGACCTTCTTCCTTTCGCTCGTGTGCCGCGACAAGAGACTGGGACGAACGGCTGTTCGAGGTGGGGCTCCAGGAAAAAAGGAAAAATGTCGACCCCGCTCCTTTCATCCTCCGCGCTCACCTGCGTTCCATCATTTTATCTCGCCGTCGCTGGAAGAGCAAGGATCGAGGCAGGCCTGGGAGAAGAAGGAAAAAAAGGATTGAAGGAACGGCGGTTGGGATGGGGTCACAATGGTACTACCGATATAGCGCAGGGGCGTAGCACGTGACGCGGAAATTCGTTTACACGGCGCCTGTGCCTGTAATGTGTACTGATGCCTTGCGTTCCATTCTACTTCAATGACGCGCGGTTCTTAAGATCTTGTCTCTTAAGTATTCCTGACTCTGCGTCGCTCGGGTCAAGAGTATTTACGTTATTGCGTGGATGGGACGCCACGCTTCACCATTTTTTGAATTCTTTAAATTTTACTCGTTGTTGAGTTACATGCAGTGGCGGGCCAAAGATAGTTCAAGCCTCGTAGCTCGGATTAGTTTGACACATTTTTACGTAAAGGGTGATGTTAGTCTGCCAGTTGTGGAACGATTCATCTGAACTCTAGTTACTTTTATTTTTTTTAACGTGAAAGATATGGTTGGTATCGTTGATAGCAAAACATTTGACGAAAAATGTGACAACATTTGTTACAAAAAAGGCCACGCTGTGTCGATGTGACACACATAATTTTCACGTTTTCTTTAGCTCTTTGACAGCTAGTAGACTTCATGGAATTTGTATAATACACATTAAAATATTTCTTTTGTGTCTCCATCTAAAAATTTAAGAATTGTGACTACTAAAAATCGGTCTACTTGATAGCTTCATAGCAAATTATCATGAATGCTGAAATCGACCAAGGATCAATTCAATGGTAGTTAAAGCTGCACATAATGTTTAACGACAAAATTTTAAAGTAAACAAAAATGAATCGTTTTTTATAATTGCTTCGAGTCACCGTCGAACCACAGTTATTCAAGCAGTCACGTTTTAGTTACACGTAATTGGTCGAAAGTTTAACGTTGTAACTTGGCTATCATTGCCGTTCGTTTACGAAGTACGTATAACACGAAGCTGCGGATAATGTCGTAGTTCCGATAAATCTATTACACGGGATCGTAGCAAACTGATAACAGGATTTTACTCAGACTTATCGGTCGAATGATTCCGTTTCAGTAGGAACATTAACACAACGCCGTATTCCATCACCGACGTAGAAACCATCCGCTTTAATTTTATAATTAGTGTCGGCTCCGTTTACACTTTTGTACACATTGCCAGATTAAACACTCGCCTATCCTCGGCCATTCCTTTTAATAAGAGGGGAGAGCCCTTTCTTGACGATCCCTGAATATGCAATTCCGCGGACTCATGAATAATCACCTCATTTTACATTCCCGCGGAGGGTCGGTTTTTATTATGTCACGAGCACGTAAGAATTTATTAATCAAACCAGCTGCTGGGGCTCGTTATCGCCATTCTTCACACGGCCAGATCGCAAGCCACGTCAAAATATCATCGATTCTGTTCTAATTAGCATAGTTCCTGCTTGACAAATTGATCCCGAACGATCAGTCAATATTGTCTACACAACATTACTAGACCGCACCTCTATATGCAAAATTAAACAATTCTGTGTTAATTGCATCGAACAGAGCAGAACTACAGAAACTTCTTTTTTCCTTTATTCATCTAAACACACTGGAAGTAATTTCTTTTTTTCCTATTAGAATTTATAAATAAACTGAAAATAATAAATTTTTAAATTTGAGTGTATAGGAGGTACGTATTCTTTTTTTCCTGTGAGAATATAAATAAACTGAAAATAATAAATCTTTAAAAAAGGTAATCTTAATTATATGATTAGGTATTTAAAATTTTTTAAAATCTTTCCGCTATTTTAAACTTCGCCAACATATTTTTGTTAGAAATGCATAAAATTCGATGTAGAAACAGTACGCTGCAACCAATGCATTGAGAAAATTGTATCGTAACTGAACCGTAGTGTGTCGTTTTGACTGCGCTCGTAAACTGCGCAACTGTTTGTCGTGTAGTGATTTTTATAAAAATTTGTTCGGTGTTCCTATACCAGTTATAAATCTTTAACGAAATTTGATGTCAGTATTTATCGCGTTGCAAATATACAGGGCGGTTCACCAGACATTACAACATCGATTCAAGTGATAATAATTATTTGTAGTGAAAAATCAGTTAACCCTTTGCACTTCTTTCTCGAATGTGACTCGACATTAGAGAAAGAACAATATACATATAACGGATTTTTATATGTATTTGATTCTTCCTTCATTTATTTAATTGTCTTATTGTTCAGCTAAAAACAAATATTAATCCACAAATACAAATTACAACAAAGTTTGAGATCTACGTTTAATTTAAGTAGTAAACAAAATTGTTTAAAATAAGCAGCAGTTAAGCAACTGTCCTTTGAAGTACTTAACTTTGAAAACACTTAAAATAGTAGGGAATTGTTTGAAATAAAATTGAGCAATAATTCGGAGTACAAAGGATTAAGTTGAATTAACTATTAAATCATGTTGCCAAAGCTATGTAGCATCCAAGCGTGTTGTCATCAGTTTATAAAGTCCTGTAAAATCTCCGGCCAATAGCACGACAAAAATTGCATTCTGAAATAAATAGTTTAATGGTCCGTCGCAAATTGTGCATTCCCCATTGTTGTGTAGACGTCGATATCCTAAGTCGATTGAATTCTCGGTAGTTTTCTAAGATGGCCACCGCCGACGTTCCCGGGTAACGTTCCCCGAAATCGATGTCGGAAGCGCAATTTCGAAAATTACTCGTTGCACTGTGCAGGCAGACACGAAGGGGACAGAATCCGAATCGCCCCTTCCATACCTTTGGAGAGCTGAATTACTAGCCCTACATCCTGTGAGTGACGTTATCACGGTGCATTTGATGCATCCGCTAGGTTGGTGGCTAGGTGGCTGTCTGTCCAGGACAGCCAAGTCACTGCATTCGATATTCCATATTGCGAAACGCTTCTGCTTACCAACAGGTACAACCTACTCGCCTCCAATTTGCATGCACCTTTGCTCCCCTAACAAACAATCCGTGCCTCGAGGGCGCGATGCATTCGCTTTCATGACTCTCTCTCAATTGTGCTCCGAATGAAAAAGAATATCACGCGCCAATAACAAGTTTCATCTCGATAGCAAGTTCGTGGAAACACATCTGAGAGGCCATTACTAAATAAAAAACGATTTTATCGAATCCACGTGCATTCAATAGGATTTTATGAATGTAGAACACTTCAACATTTTAATCGTTTGTATTTTGAATTTATTTAAAATAATACATTTCGCTCTTAAACGAACAGTACATTTTTCATTTACTAGAGTTACTCGACGAACATAGTAGTAGCATTAGTAGAGCATTATACCTTGCACTATACAACAGGGGTCTTTGTAGCTAGCCTTTTTCAATAATAAAGAAGATAATATATTTTAATCAAATGTTGTGCGTGATTTTGCTAATGACTATTTTATTATTTTCTTTTTTAAAACATTCTTTCAAATTCATGATTTTTGGGGTGCTTAAATTTCGGAGTTAAGAGTTACATTTTACAGAAAAAACTTAAGTGAAGAATTTTGACGGACTTGCAGAGATTTTTATAGGAAAACACTGACGATACTATTGTTCGGGACTGTGTATCGAGACACTACTGTAACTTGTACGCAGCGCATTTTGAAGCTTGATTTTCTCCAAAGTCTTCGGTTCTTTATACAAAATAAAAATTGTCTGCGTCCACTGCAAACAGTATAATTAATATCGAATGTTATTTCTTCCTTTAATAATTTTATTAGATGAGAAATTATATTTTAGCATGTTTAATTAAAAAAAAATTTTTCGTTTAAATGCATAAAGATCCGCAGTCTAATATAACACTGTCTAACAAATTCAAACTTTTTTTGACGTTTCGATTCTCACTATGCGATTCTGATAGTGTTTTTCTCGCTGATCCCGAATCTGACCATATTTTTTCTTCTAAATTCACAGTTTTTGAGAAATTTAAGTTTGAAGAAAAAACATATTTTTAAACTTTGAACAAATATTGTGATGTTATTGTGAAAGATATTGTATTACTCCTTACAGCAAAAGATCCTCTGGACTTTCCCAAATCCAGTGACGTGCAATAGTAATACATTATGACTGTTAAGACAAAGAAGTAGCACTTTTACACCGTTTTGTGATGATATTTTTTAATTTATCTGAAAAAATGAGGGTCCAGTGGAAAATCGAACTGCACCACGCGATAGAGTAGACTTTTATCTTGAGAAACCACCCTTTCAAGTTTCTAACGTCGTCGTATTTTTCTGACTAGGCAACAAAATATCCGTGTCCGACATGAGTTGCCGCCAGTGACTACCACCACTGGCGGCGACTAGTGTTCCGCGATCATATTTTGCTTTCTGCATAAAAAAACCGTAGACCTTGGAAAGTTGAAAGTGTGGTTTCTCAAGATAAAAGTCTACCCTATCGCGTGGTGTAGTTCGATTTTCCGGTGGACCCTTATTTTTTCAGATAAATTGAAAAATATCATCACAAATCGATGCAAAAGTGGTACCTCTCCGTCTTTAATGATTGTTTAAAAAATCATAATGTATTACTATTGCGCATCACTGGATACGGGAAGGTCCAGAAAATCTTTTGCTGTAAAGAACAATACAATATCTTTTATAATTACATCACAATATTTGTTCAAAGTCAACAAATATGTTTTTTCTTCAAACTCAAATTTCTCAAAAAACTGTGCGTGCAGGAGAAAAATGAATTCCAGACTCGGAATCAACGCGAAAATCTCTATCGGTATCGCATAGTGAGAATCGAACAATTTTTCGGCTGTTGGACCGTGTGATCAGGCACGTGTACATAATTTTCGACCGCCACTCCATGAAACGAGCATATCCGGCTGACACGGGTATCCATGTTCGAACAGGGCGAACTGTGTCCATGAGCATCCTAATTAAGTGCTTTGTTCTTTAACTTCACGCAACGCTCCCGGCGCGGCGCGGCTAGGAAAGTTCCTCGGTCAATCGAAAGTTTCGGCGAAGTTAACCAGAAACTTAGGTCGAAGTAAATATCCACTATACATACACCGGTGGAACAAGGTGAACGGCCATGCGCGGCCAGCATATCCTCGTCGAAAACGATCTCGTCCTCTATTTGTGCACCTTGAAGATAGAGACTTGGCGTTGGTGCGGCCCGCCGCATACCCCGGGATCCAACAACTAATTCCCCACAGTCCCACTCTCTGGTAGAAACGTGAGGCGCGGAGCTATAGTATCGTGGAGGTCGTGTGTCGTAATGACGATAACCTTTATGGCTCCTGAACCAGAGATACCAACTATGTCTCGCCCGCCCGCCCGCCCAGTCTAGGCTGCGTCTCTCAAAACTGTACTTGCAGCTACAGACATTGCGGATGCTACGTGATTTCATCTTGGCCCTGCCGTTTCTGCAACGTGAGCGTCAAAAGGTGCGACACACTGACGCTACAGAGAAAACGGACACTTCCGAACACTCCGTGTTCGATTGGCTGGCGACGAACGCTCCGAAAGCCCGGTTATGTTCGCTACACAAGTAACCGTTCGCAAACGCTCTTAATTGGTCCCCTGCTATGGAATATCGTGTTATACCGAACCCGGAGCGATACAAGTATCGTGATTAGGCTACGTACAGCTGTGCATTTACACCAAATGCTATTTAAAAACGTTCGATAACATATTTATTTATACATTTTCACATATTCACTTTATACACCTCTTGTGCATTATACACCTATTTTGGTCAAAACAATCAACATTAAGTACTTGCAGGAGAGTAAAACGTTATTTGAAAAGCTACAACGAACAGGGATTTATTTATTTATTTCTTCTAATGTTTACTAGCTATTTCATCTGTTGTGTTTGTATTGATTAAAAAATATTTTGGCTTTGTGACGTAGAGAGCAGTACAAGCGGGCATAATGTGATTCTCCATTTCAAAGAATAAGGTAAAAACAGAAATAACATTTTTTGAACTAACGCTTCGAGTTTTAAGAGGACATTAAATTCAACGAACACTGGAAGATCTTATTTTAAATTTTTCTGTAGAAATAAGAAGAACGTATGCAGTTGGATTATTATTAATAATTGTAAATTAAAATGTGGAACTTGTCAATTATCAATTTAATTCAGTAGTTATGGCGTTAATGTGCATTGTCGCAAGCAAGGATATGTGAAATTTCGAAATTATTTATGCTTGGCTATGTTAAAAAAAACAGAACAACTAAAACGGTTTGCATACGACGGGCAGAACAGATTAAACGCATTATTTATTGCACGGCCATAGAGTTGCCAATACCAGGTCACTTTTGATAGCAGATAAATTGTAGATCCAATGATATTGAATTTATTTGAGACGAGAGTTACAGAGCTTCCGTCGGCAACTGTCGAATGTTATCGCGTGACACGCCGGGACAACGCACCACGGAAAATATTCATTGTATGCGGTGTTAAAGTGTCGACGAATAAATGCATGAAAATTGGTGCGCCGCGTATGGTGCACCATATAAAATTCAACGCGACGCGGCGAATACCGATTTACATTCCGGCTACGTAACCATTACGCGTCTCAAGAAAAATTCATCGTTTGACCTCAAAAACGTTCTGCCACCAATCTTCGATGCACATTTCATCTTTAATTCCGTTCGATACGCGCGTCGACTAATCCTATCGATCGTGCGGGTTGTTTAAACAAATGTTCATGGTACAAGAAACCGAATATTTTCGCAAATTAATTATTCCGCTAGTGGCGGACGAATTCGATATCCACGGGTTCTGAATGCTACAAAGACAAATACGGCAATTTTATATTGTTTATTCTTTTTGATGCTGCAACAGTTACCAATTAATTATTATAATTATTCTGTATACAATTGCTACTAACAAGCGATATAAAAATATTTATATTTTTTCTTTAAATCCCGTATGTGTAAACACTCTAGCAAATGAATACAAATATATAAAACTGATCACAAATGAAGTATATTCCCACGTAAAAAAAATAAATAATAAAATAAAGCAATAAAATCTTTACTAAGGCACATTCTTATCAACCAGTAAATATTCCTAATTGCTGCTTGCAAATACAGTACGAGTGAAATAATGTAAACTATTTTATAAATGGTCTATTACATTGCAAATAAACTACTCTTTACCATTACAAACATTGTTTTTTAAATCATTATTTCTTTCACATGCTGTGCTTTATTAAACAACATGTTTAATACATTTACCTAAGTATATTTAATATTGTCTCTTTGCAAGAAAATTGCGTAAGCATCTTCAAACAGTATAATATTTAAGTAGTTACAGTAGAAACAGACGATTATAGTCAGACGTCTCAAGAGGTCATGAAGAGCTAAGTGAAGTTTGTGTAATCAGTATAAGTCTCGGAGATGAAGATATTTAAACCTGAGTTGTAAAAAAAATACCAATGGCTGTAATGTTGCAGAATAATATATTGATTAACAGATAACATAGAAATAAACTTAAATTAAATTAAGCCGCGCTTCAGACAAATTGATATGAGAAAATTGTGCTTGTACTGATGATTCGCTTCTGACTCTTTTAACTATTATTATTGGACAACGGTTTTTATGCATTCATGACAAAAATTATTAGGTATAATTTAAATGTTGGTACTTAAAAATACTGTTATATTATTTTCAATCTATTAAACGTATTAAAAAAATATGTGAATTTCTATTTCAATCCAGTTTGTCAAATCAGGCAGTAAATTTTTATTTTGTATAAAGTTTCGCTGTCTATTATACTATTATACTATACTATTATACTATTATAATAAATTATGCATGACCCTGTGGACAATTTTGAAAAACTTCTTATTCGGCATTGCATATCTTCGGGAAAAATAGGTTTCAAAAAATTGATTTTCGAAGGCACATTGGAAGGAATTCTTGGAAGTTTGTGTTTCGCGTAAAATTGCACCATAGAAATGTTTTAGATTCAGCGAAATCCGGGAACATGGGGGGAATCGTGTTCCGAAATAGCCATACCAGGAAAAAGTGAAGGAAATTTTATTAGAAAACCGGGGGAACGCAAAGGGAGGGGTGCGACGTGGTATATCGAATCGATCGAATCTCAATTTGGATGGACCCGTCATACAAGACGAATATTTCGCTTCGTCGAACAACCTCCCCAGCTATAGACGTTCGAGATACGAGATAAGAGCTGTTGGGTGTTAGGTTGCACTGCTGGGTCTGCATCATCCTTCAACCATGCTGCCGCTCGCCTTACCATGCACACAAACAACTCCTATCCCCCATGGCTGGCTACCGTATACGTTGCAACCGACGGTTACTGCTGTACCGAATTTCAGCTGGAATTTTTTGACGATGAAATCCGCAAAATGTCACGTCTGTCACAGGTGACGCGCGATGCCGCTATGAACCCCTGAAATTTTTAAACTGGCATTCTAATTTTGAAATTGTCTGCACAATCATTCGGATATAAAATATAATCTACCCGAGTGGGTATGTTTCGAGTGTAATTTGCGTTTGTTATTGAGCGCACTCGTCAAAACGAGACCATTCCTGTCGACTAGGAATCTTTATACTTTATATTTTATGGATTGCATTGTGTATCAATTTGCAATTGTTAATATTATAGAAATGAAGTGTACTTTGCAAGATATAAAAGACTTGCACATGTTCCTTCTAACTCTGTATTTTTGGGACATCTTGTATGCATCGAGAAGAGATAACATGGTCTGTTGCACCATTATGGCGAAGATGTTCGAGTGATCACAGTGGTGGATACGAACGATTATATTGACTATAGTAAACGTATACTATTTTTTATTCAATTTCTTATGTTCAATTTAATTTCAATCTGGTAAACATATGGTTTGTCTATATTTATTATATTTATTCAGTATTTATTACTTTTCAATTTAAAAAATCATAAAAAGTGATCTTGTGTATTTGATTTATTTAAGTAGAATTGAACGGTTATAGCCAGACATCTATGAATATCAAGATATTCATATTTATCATTACCTTTTCTTCATTTTTGTTTACTTCATACGTTGTTCCCTGTTAAGTAGATAATCTGTTTACGACATCTATCAAGCTATTTTTCATTTGTAAACAAATGTACTTTAATAGAGTATTTCAGTGATTCCAGTTGAAATAGGTTATGGCAGTCAAAAAAATTGACATTGGTGAGCATAAAAGTATGTACTGTTTTGATTTATTATTCAGTTCGTGTACAAATTATATTTAAAATTTTTTATTTTTCTACGCGTCATGTTTTGCCAAAGAAGTATCATATTTATGACATTTAAGTTGCATTAATGAAGAACTGAATTTATTAAATACAAAAACAATAGAAATTAAATAGCACATTATAGTAATTTAAGTAGAAATGAAAGTTTATAGTTAGACGTATAAAAATATAAATCCGATGATACTACCTTGAAATTATGTAAAACATTATTTATAAAAATGATTGTACTCGTTCACGTTTCAGTTTGTTAAATAGATAATATGTTCCTGTTAGTGAGACGTCTACATAGTGCAGCAACAAGGTAAATATAATAAAGCGAGCAGCAATGCTTCTTCCTGCCACGTTCAATAAATTAAATTTAGAATACTTAGCTATCCGAGAATGAACTTGATATCAGCGCTGCCGGGGTCTTCCGTGTAATTCTATGTACAGTTAATTAAACTATGTCCACTCTAAGCAATTCGCAACGACTGACGCTGCTGCAATTACATTTCTTTGGCCACGGTTCCTCCATTGTGTGTACGTGCCCTGTCTGTACAGAGTTCTATAAGCTCGAAAGCTGAATGCTACGGTGCCTTGTACGACGTGCCGTGCAACCCAGTCGAACGCGTGTCCCGCAGGACAATAATTTCGTCGATGAATTATTACGAACAAGATAAATGAACCTACTAATGACCTACTACTAGATCAATGCGCGAACTACGAATCTATGCATTTACAACACCAATCATTTCCGAAAATTTAAAACACGATATTTAAACAAAAACCTACTTCCATTAAGTTTCACTTAGAAATTAATTCACAGTGAATAACGACAAGTTGATATTAAACAACACATGATTAAAATACAATAAAGTATAATTGGTCAATTATCACGATTAATGAACTTGAAGAAACTATAACGACTACAAATATTTAATAAAACTCAATCTTATAGAATATCTGATTCTTTTGGTTCATTTTTCAATTTTTTCATTTCATAGTATATAAACTACTTTTACATGATTCACAATATTTTTATATTTTGTGAATAATAAATACATACATCAAATAAAAATTTTTCTAGATCAATGTTGTACAATGTTTTAATTTGAAGAATCGTTATCGAATGATTGATGATAGTAGCGAAATAAAAGTGAGTGAAGAAATCTATTTTTAACGACTCAGAGAAATCCTGCCCAATTGCTGACGCGTTACATAATCCAATTAGCCTGTATGGATATGAAAGATAGAAATACTGGCGGGATTAGCTGAACCAGAGAATGTTAGGATAATAACGAGAAGGATTACTCGAACAGAGAAGCTAGGTTCCGATTTTTAATCGAGTCAGTGTACAGACGGATGCCACCTATTTAAAATAAATTATTATTAACTTTCTACATTAATATACTACTGCTTTTATAAAACATAATTTTTCTACCGTTTTAAGTTCTTCTAATAATTGGATAAAAATTAATAGTTTATGCCTAACGATGTACCTACTGTTAAGTCATTACAAAATAATTATCGTTATCAATTTTCAGATGCTGACCACGATCGTTTCGAACGTTTAAACGCCAAACTTTTCTTCCGATCTATTCTCCATCTTTTTTACACTGGGAATGCCTGGCAATTAGAGTACTCAGGAGTTGTGTTCCGTGTTCGTGGAAACGTGACAAAAAATTAGCAGGTTAGAACTAATTATCGACGCATTCACTTTTTGTCCTTTTTCGCCTGCTATTTTCGGACATATGTTTGATCCTCTAACTGCCTGTATGTTATTTTGGGAAGGTTCACATGATGGTTCTTGTTACTCGTTATGGATGGCTTCATTGTTCCAGTGCTTCCAGTTCGCCTAACATTATCCGAGTTAATTCTTCGTGTAATTGACTAGAATGTCTCTTGACTAGTGTAGTCAGCAAGAGATGTGCGAAGACTGAATTTTAAACATTTGAAACACAGAAGCAAAGTTTTTGACATTTAATATACATATTTAATTACATAAATACATAAATAATATTTTCATTATACAGAGTTTTCCATTGACAAGTGTTATTTTAAATGATAAAAATGAACGCTATTACAAATTATTTTACAATTTTACTAACCACGTGTCGAAGAGTGACAACTCTAATTATCACAAACAAAAAATATCACGAAGTTTCGAATGATATAGTTTACTTAGCCGTTCATATTTAGACAATAGCTACCCTGACAATGTGAATTACGACAAACCTACGTATTACACCCCGAAATACCCTCTCGAGTGGAACAATTTGCAGTTCGCAAGGGTCTCGTCGTCTGGCAGCAAGAAAAAAGGCGAAGAAACAAAAGACTAATGCAAGGGGGTCAAAGATACCGAAGATGGGAAGAAGAAAAAGAAGAAAGAGGGGGTTAGGTGGTTGCTGGCAGCGCAGATCGAGCAACGTCGGTTGTAAAAAGTAGTAATTCGCGTGGGGTCCATAAAAATGTTTATCACCGTCAATAAAAAGGCTCTCTGGTCCTGGCGTGCCTCCGGCTCCTTCCAGCTACGTTCTGTTCGATACTTAACGTGAAGCTAAACTGGAGGGAGTGGGTGCCGGCCGAAAAGGATCGAGGAAACGGGGCCAATGGCAAGCTTTAATCTTAACGACGAACCAACCGATAAAATCCACCGGCCTTTTGTCCATTGTTTCAGTTTTAAGAAGGATTTTTAGTCGCGAGATTGCGCCACATCGGCCTTCTTCCATCCTCCACCCCTTGAAAACCCCAATGGAATGCGACTCGAATCGTTTCTGGATGCATGCGCCACGAGCACTGGTTTACGAGCCGGAAATATTCGAGGAAATCCTGCGAATGCAGTCGAATAAAAAAAGGTGATGAACGAGTTCTGGCCGGTCGCATGTTACCTTGCTGCGTTTTTACGCAAAACGTTACAACCACCCTTCGACAGGGGGTTGGAGTCCTAACACTCGACATCGGAGCTCGTATTCTTAGAAAGGGATGCCCACGAGATGTATGCAAAATGGGGATGGCAGACCTCTGACTGTGGGATAGGTGTTCCGGGCTTGTCCGCGGGGAGTACTCTTCCCGGAACCTTTGTTTACCTAAAATTGAACCGACCTTGTGCGGAAAAGTATCTCGGCCGTCCATTTCATGAACCGCCTTGAGTAAGTCATCTCCCTTTGGCGCAAATGGCCTAAATCTCAACGGTAAACCTCGGTTGGCGGGTTAGTTGCTGGCAGTTTCGGATAGAAACATTTTTTAGCTAGCATTGTGCAAGCTGGAGCTTGTTTCTTCGCGAAAAATGAGGTCTCGGGTATTTATTCGTTCGGGGCTTGGGTTTTGGCAGAATTAGGTGTGAAACTCTGCTGTGTACTTTGGTCTTCTCTGCTGTAGAGTGTAGCAGGGCATATAAGAACATAACACGTTGGTATTTGTAAATGATAAAATGTGTTAAGTAGTAAAAAGAGTTTTTTAAAACGAAAAAAGTGTGTTTTATCATTTGAGGTTTTGTTTTCGATAAAACTGATTTGAAATGCAGCAAATACATGTGCTGTTAGATAACAATCATCTGATGTGTCTGATCATGGTCAACCAATTATACTTACTGCAAAACTAGAACACGCCGAACCCAACTTCACACTTATTTTACTAGAAAATGAAACATTAAGCGAAAAAACGTTATACTCTTTTTTTGACTCATTTTTTTTAGATTCACCTCCTTCTAGCATGTACCATCAGATCGGTAACACTCTAAGTAACATGTATAATAGTGCGAAGTTGATGGTACGTTGCATTCATGACAATTCTGCCAATCGTCCCCACTATTAATTGACAATTACATTTACAAATAAAGTCTTATTTCAAGCAGCGTACAATCCCATCATTGAAAAATTCATATCATGATGTCTTATTTTATGCCTGCTTATTTTACTGTATCCAAACGACTAATCAAACCAAATTTTGATTTTAACAAAAAGAAAAAGGCAGATTTAGAACAATAATAAAATATTAGATAATTGCATTAATTCGTGCCCGATTTTCATAAATGTAACAAACTACTGCACGGCAGAGTGGAAAAAATTATGTAGTCACCATTCTTTTCACTACGATTAGAAATTGATTAATAAAGTTTAATAATTAAGTTTAACCAAAATTAATAATTGATTAACAAGGCTGTATTCTTTTAAATTTAACCATTGAATTTTATTTTCAAATCGGGCACGAACTTATGCAATCATTTGATATTTCTAAAGATTTTGAATTTTTTAAATAAACCAAGCAATGGTTTCGTGTACAACTCAGTAGGGGTGATTCAACGTGTAAAAATAAAAAGGAAATAACATTTTTCAACGTTCTATTTTTGAGAAAATCGATGTTGAAAATTCGTCAGGTTCGTACATAGTACTATTTACAGGAAGTAGAACCGGCGGATCATGAACAGACGTGTCAGTCGATTCCTATTCAATAGCACGAGTGTATTCACTGAATTTTCAAACTTGACGGTCTCAAAAACGGGGCAGGAAACACAAAATATTTCTCTTTTCGCAGATCAGGTTCCAATGCGGAATCATTCACTGTTCTAACGAGCGAAAGTACACATATTACATAATAATTGTTTAGAATATCATAGATCTCTGTTGTAAATGATAAAAATCATAATAAGAAACGCACAAAAACAACGTGAGAGATAACGTATGAAAATACAATAATTAGTGAGACGAACATAATTCATTTTTCAACAACTTTTCAATATCCATAAACATTATTCAGTATGAATTAATAGTAGACAATTAACATTAGAATTATCTGACGAGTCAAAATGATTTGTTTCTAATTTCCTTCCCTCATCATTATTGAAATTATAAACATATTTTCCACGAAAATTGTTTTAATAAACTTTGTTTGAGCATGTACTGTAATCAAACTAGTACAATATTTGAATAAATCCATTCTTGTCATGATTAAAAAGCAATGCATATCAGTCACGGTTGGTACTTGGTGGTTCTAGTAATATCTTAATTAGGGAAGTAAAAAAATATATAAAAAAATTTTTGTAAAAATCACGCTTATATTAAAATGCACTAAAAATTAGAAAAAATTTTGTTTATATATAGTGACTATAAATAAAAGCGTGGAGCGCTAAACTACATTAACGCAATCTTCGTGGACGCTCCACGCTTTTATTTATAGTCACTAATATCTAAACAAAATTATTCTTTCCTTTTTAGTGCATTTTAATATAAGCGTGGGTTTTGAAAAGTTTTGTTATATATTTTTTGATTTTCTACTTTCTAGTCTTTTTTTTAAATAGAACACAAGATATAGTAATACTGGTCGTACTACCGAGTATTTACCGAGATTTTTTTCTTCTAGACGCACTGCTTTTTTCTTAGTTTTTTTAAATATAGCATTGTCATCCAGTTCTGAGCTATGTTTAAAGTTTCAAGTCTCTAGCTCATCGGGAAGTGGTTTATAATTCGATTTCAAGATTTTACGCATACAATAACAACATCGACAACAACTCGGCAAGCTAATATAAGCGTGGTAAAAATTGAAGTAAAATTTCATTCTTTGCATGCCCATATTCAAAATCTCGTTATAATAATAAATAAAAAGAGTAATTGGTACATAATAAACTTTCTGAATCTCGTACGCCACAAAAGCAGGAGACTCAATCTCTTCATTAAATTTAACGACATCGACTAAGTAGGTTTCATCAACCTTTGTATTTCATTTTCATGGATTCGACGCCGATAGAATGATGTTTATTACAAGATAATGTTTCGGTTTAGATGCCGGGAGCCAGTACGATTTCCTTTGTTGATTCCCGAAGTGTTATCCTTAGCAACAAATTAATCGTAAAAAGGTCGATAAAGTCCACGAAACCCGTCGTCTCAGTACCCAATGATAAAGAAGCTCGTATTTCGACGCTAATAAATAATGTCATTATTTACACGAGATCGTGAGTTCCGGTTTTAATGCGTCACGTAGCACCGGTGCAACAGCAATTTCGCTTTGACTGTGTATAAAGTTTTATAGAGCTATCGAAAGTCCTGGTAACTGCGCTACAAGACTACTGAATACGGTTAAAATTTGCAGTTTCCTGGAACCAATTCGAATCACGGTATAGCGGCCGTGAAAAAATTCAACGATACACGCCCTGCTCTTACAAGTGTGTCCATCCCTAAGGGTGTATTCTCTTTAATTTATCCCCTTTATTGTCAGGTAGGGTTTTATTGTTATTGCGCCCGAAAAATCGTTAAAATCTCTTTCTGGATTTAGCGGGACGACGAACGCGCGTGACCCGGAAAAGGAACCAAAAAGAAAAGCTGGCTGACTAGTCGATACACAACGTTCTGACAAAAATACTGCTGTCGGAACGTAATTTATTATACTCGCTGTCACCGTTTGTTTCGATAACCGTCTCATACTTACAAAATTTAATTAAGCTCTATAAATCCTTTCCGTTCATTATGGTTAATCAACACTTATAAAATTGTAAAATTATACGTGATCAATAGACTGCAAATTTTATGCATTTCTGGAAACGTAAATACACGAAATATGAAGCTGACAGATTAATAAATATTTTTAAAAAACTAGAAATATTGTTAAAAAGTACACTTTTATCTCGTTTTCGTGTTGGACAATTGATTTCATAAAAACCTTGAACATATTCGAAAATTCTACAAACTCAATGAAAAGAGATTTTTCATGGAAAACGGGGAACGTTTTCCAAATCTTTATCGAGTTATTGTAAATTTTTTCGTTCAGGGTCTTAGTGTTGTATACCGTTGAATTCATCTTGATGTCCACTACCGTTATAGTTTTTCAATATAAAAAAAAATGTGTTAAATGAAACACTGTTTATAAATGCATAAAACGGCAGTCTGCTTCATAACAGTTTGTAAACAGCATGTTAACGAAAATAATGCTAAAATACGGTAAATAATGTAAAGTCTATCAGAGGAACGTCCAAGCCCTGAATAATTGAGATGGAAATGGTTGTCGGGTTAGAATCGATCTCGATGCTCATATCAGGCAAACTATCGACACCAAACTTCGATATCCAAATACTCCGGGGTTAGTTCCTAATTTACCGCAACCGCTTCTATCCGGGGGTATTAAATTTCTAGTGCGGAATTATCCGAAACATCCCCGAAGTTTTATCGGAACCAGAATTTCGAGCGTTTAGAGGGAACACGATAGTTCTGCAGCTGCTGCTGCAGCTTCTAATTTTCTGCAGAGAATCTACGTTTTCTGTAGCGACAGGCCCGTCCGTATAAAGTACCGAACACCTGTTGAAAATTAAAACCGTATTCAAAATTCATGGACTTCTGTATAATTTCGAGGAGACAATGCAATATTAATGTACCGTCCCTTGTAGCAACACTGTTCTTACACGACCGAGTGCTAATTTCTTGACAGTACTATATCCGAATTCACTAGCTGCAAACTGCAGCCAACTTCTTTCTATTCTATTTGATAACATCACGATTTATTCGCTCAGCGACTGTGTAAAGCAGCAGAAAAAGACAGAACACTTCACGACTTTTTTAACAATTTATTTATCAGTGATAACTTCATCGTATTTTAGAAATCAAAGCTAATTTAAACATTTTTTAATAGCGGCAGCAATATCATTCGTAAATTAACAAATTATTTTGAGGATTATGCATAGTCTAATCTTCTCTTTGGGCCGTGATGTATAAACTGTGGATTTTTATGCAAAACAGAAAATTAAATACATTTCCTTTTCTTATAATTTTATAAATCCCTCTAGTATTTTCACTGTTTTTCATGGAACAAAATAATTAAGCTTGTTAAATGCAACATTGTCATTAAAAAGTCCTATTAATAGACTAGCAGTAGATAAAGGGTTGAAAGAATTACACTTGAAATAGTTTCAATTAAAGTATTTAACAAATGGAATATCTACAAAATAAATCCATTGAATTTTCGAGAAATGCGACTAACTATATTATGTATTATTTATATTTAAGTATACTAGTAGTTGTGTATGAATAGTATACTAACAATTTATAATATAAAAATACACCTAAAAAAAGTTTCTGAAGTTTTAACTATAGAGGTTGTTAATGGAACGTCGAACAGTTTAATTTTAATGGAACCGAGCTTTCAAAGAGAATATAATTAGAAAGAAAAAGTTCCGCAGGGGTTATTCATGCGTGTGATATCTATTTACAAGTACGGAACCGTTAAATTGATCATCCTTAACCATTTAGTACGAGCTATGCGACAACCATTGTCGCAGCTCCTTCATAACTCTACGAGACTAAATGAAAATCGATAAACCGACATCGTCGCGGTTGACCGCCGCAGAACCAAATATTTTGTGTAATTATGTCATGATTTGCAGATCGACTCATGAGTGGCAATCGTTAATATGACACTAACCCCGGAGCTATCCTGTGATCGGTCACACTAACCACTCATCCAACGCGCGTCGCATTAGTATACACGAATTCTGCGATTAACGTCTCCATTCAAGTAACAGTCGATATCCATTAGATGAGTGGACAACAATACAATAACTGGAAGCAGCGTGCAATCGCACCGTAATTAGCGTTACTTGATAGTGTATTGATGATGACGCAGTATCCGCCAGTATCCGCACATACCGTCCAGAAGACATTCGCACTTTAACGCGATCTATCTTCGCGTTCCATTGAGCTGTCAAACCTCGGTTTGTATATCTCCCGAACATATAGTCATTCGAAAAAGTCTCTGTAAAAATTTTAAAGCAACACAAATTTTTTAAAAAAGTCGAGCTCTTTTGTGTTGTTAAAATAATTAGTTTACTGGTTCATGTATATCATCATTTTCAAAATGAATGCCTCTTGTCGGAATAACTTTAATCGTTTATAACCTTGTTATTTCAATAGTAGAAATTTTGCACGTGTGGCTGATTTGTTGCTGAACAAAGACAACATTTTGAATAACTTGATATTAGTATTTCGTTTGCAACATATTCATATTTTATGTAATATTGCGCACAAGATTCTCGCAAAAACTGATTTTTTTTTCATATATTGGAAATTTCTTATGTTTTTAATATTAAATTATAAAGATTGAAATGATTCTCAATCACAACGGGCATCTAGAATAATAATAATAATTTCTTTCTTGTTTTAAATATTTTATTAAACTGAAACCAATACGTTGATGTTCTTGAATTTTTTAGAAATGCCGACTGCTTTAAATTGTACGTGCCAATTTGCGTTATAAATGCACAAAATCCGCAATCTACTTATTACCAATCCTCTTATAGAAGACTTTCTTGAAAAACAGATGAAAAAGAAGAACTGCTGTTAACAGAGAATTCCAATACTATATTCGAAATATCATCAGAACTCGAAACAGCAAAATGTCCGGTACGACGGGTGACGGAATTTTTGTTGTCCAAAATACAAACGCGGGCAAACTACCGTTCCCATTAAATCAGCTGTCGACGGGAGGTATTCACCCGTCGAGGACAAGTTTTAAATTGTTTTACGTGCTGAAGAGGGCCGAGCACACGCGGAACGGCGAATTTCCATCGAGAAAAGCGATAAGCAAGGTAACTTTTATCCGAGTGCGCCCTCTATCCACCCCCTCCCCCCGTACCTTGTCTAGACTCCGAAGCCTGTATCCGTGCGTCTCGCTTTTTAACATAATTTCACGTTTCATTGTCTCCCGGAGTTCCAAGTTCCCGCGGGGAGTCCGCGAGAAGCCCTGAATTTTAATACACACCCCAACACACCGACGCGTTTTTCCTGCCCGGGCCGGGATAAATTTGCGTACAAATGTGGATATAGTGATGCACGGGCAAAGGAACGAAGTTTCGTTCCGTGATCGCGTCTCCAGCAGATCTTCCATCGTCAGATTCTGACGAATCTCTCCATCTTCGTCAATTCGAGACGGTTCTGATAGGATTCAATGTGCTTCTTCGACCGTTGCTAAAGAAATAGCCTCGGTTCACAATTTTTCTCTACCTGCAAACGTCGCTTTCTAAAACTTCTAACTAACTTCCCCACTATATCGAGTCAGACTCGTAATGAATTTCAGAGTCTAATCAATATGTATTTTATTGATTTGCTTCAAACCGAAATCAAATTCTATGTTCAGTCGTGCAGGAACAGGACACGCGGTTCTTTCGAACAATATTTATGGTGCGTTTATTACTAGGAATCTTCCTCAAAGATTCAGTCAATTAGGGTCCTCCGGCGACCATTCTAGACATTGCAAGATGTCTATTTTTACCACGTTTTTATTAGCTCGCTTTCTTGTTTGTCTGTTTGTCTGTTTGTTCGGTGGCAAATTTTGCAATTGATTTTAAACTAACTTCCTGATGAGCTAGAGACTTGAAATTGCACACATGGTTCAGAACTGGATGACAATGCATTATTCAAAAAAAA
>CM052337.1:4476172-4526369 GCA_028455595.1 Lasioglossum vierecki | reverse complement strand
GTTATTATACCTTACCTTACGGGGGTTAATAGAACAAACGGATACAAGATAAATTAAAGACAACGACCTTCGAGAAAACATCCCTCGGGTACATTCCCTTGGGAGAAGAAAAAACGATGTACTAAAAGAACGATCAAAATCCGTTCAACTTCCCGAGAGAAAAAGTAGTCCCATCTGTACTCACCCATGTGTCGACAACGAAATCAATTCGACCCTCTTAATCACTCCCCTCGCGTCCCGCTCCTCTGACGACTGGGAACGCCGCTAAGCATGGTGTGAGGATTTTGGCATGGGTTTTCTGCCCCACTGTTCACAACCAGAGCGAAGGTCAATCCTTATTGGTTACATCAGTTTACAGAGGTCCTATCAAGTGAACAACAGTCCTTGAATTTCAAGATGGGATCGGTGAATCCCAAACGATCACGTCCCCCGAAACTTTTTATCGGTAGACTTTCAGTGTGTACACGAATTCATTATACTTGCTTGATCTTTATTTATGTTAACATCGGTCACGTTGTTGGCGCGAAGCGGTTACCGGTTGCAATTTGTATTTCGCGCTAATCTCGTATTCGTTCTGTGTACTCGCTTTAGTCAAATGTATAATATGTTTTTGTCGAGTGTATGTTGTTTCGCTCTCAATGTATCGTCCTCTGTCGATTCAGTCTAGTTAACACCGTCAAAATAAACGTATCTGTTCGCTTAACGCACGAGATAATCGGTTATCTCAAACTCCCTTTTATTTATTTATTGCTTGAAACCAATGGGTTTATATAGCAAGTACAGTATTATTACATTTGGCTTACATTAAACAGGTTTATATTGTTTCTAAATTCTAATGGAGCATTGTTTAAGGAAATTATAAATTATTTTCAGACCTTTTATATCAGGTTTACATAAGAAGGAACTAATACAAAGAAGCAAACAGTACTTGTCTCCGAGGAGCTTTGTTTCTAATGTATTACGTTCGCTTTCATAGTCTGGGCATTGCCATATAACATGATTTAACCTAAACTATAAAGTTAACCCTTGCCAATGAACCGTTTAAATTATATTGATTGGCTCGACATCTATTAACAAAAACTAGAGAATCTCTGGTTTTTGTTAATGTTAATTGTCCCTTTTTCGCTATCAGGCTTGTGAGATTGATATTACGCGAAACTCTCTCAACACACGTTGACGTTGTAATCTTACTTTAAAGAATTTACAAAGTGTTACACAAGGCGCGTCAAACTAAAAAATATTTTACAGATGCGACCACAGTTAGTGCAACAATAGCTCGATTTATTTACTCCTTCATATCTAGAATTATAGATATATGTATACTAAATTTTCGACCACAGACAATTCCTGCTTTAGTGTGTCGAGTATATTTATAAATAAAATAAGCAACAACTGCATCATAATGAATACAGCGGATTTTATGCATTTATAACTAAAATGAGTAGGTGTAACTAAAAATAGTATAAACATTAGTTAAAAAATGCTATTATATTATTTTCAACCTATTAAACATATTAAGAAAAAAATTAATTTATGTTTCACTCCCAAGTTGTTGCAAGTCGGATAGAAAATTTTCGCCATTTATTCAGTAGCTTGTAATAAAACATTACTTTTTATTCAAATAAAAAGGTGTTTGCACATGAATTGCAAGACACGGGATTCAAATAAAACTTAATATCTCTATTTAATAATTCGTATAACTTGATTATTGTAAATCGATACAATGCAATTGACACCTTGTAATATTTCTGTGAAATTTCACCGGCTCATTGTCGTTCAAAATGCGTAAAATTCGTAGTTTATTTAAATCATCGCAATAAAAATTTGATCAATCGATCCTCCGGTTGTTAGGGGACACTCTAAACAGAGAACAGTATATTTCGATAGAAGAACGTTCGACTACTACGATATTCAGATAATGGGATCCCTACTGTATTGCGGTACCAATTCTCTTGAATTGGTGAACGAGTTTCCCAGGGATCGAGGAGTTTCCTTGGCAGGATCGGCCAACTACCGGATCTGTGACTAGAGATCTATAATGAGGGGTTTGAAACGAGTATATTTCCCTTTCAAAGCGACTATGGGGAGCCGCCCAAAGACATTTACCGCCTTCAAATAGCCATTCCCATATAAATACGTGTTTCTTTCGTATTCGGTCGAACCCTCGTCAAATTTCCTGTTACAAAATGGCGCCGGATGTTCGTCCAGGAACAGTCTGTGAACACGCAGTGATTTGTTTATGTGGCGATGCGTTAAATGATTTCCAGCAGCTCCGTTGTTCGTGACACATTAATTTTCACAATGAATGCGAATTTTCATTTAGTTATTTCGGGTCGGTAATTACACGCCAGCTGTCCTCATTTTGCAGCATTTATGAGAGAGAATTATTAATTCACTTTTAATACTTCCATGATTTTCTTCAATCAATGATTTTGAAAAATTGATTAAAATTATTATGAAACAGTAGAAAGAATAAGTACAGCTTTGAAAAATTATTAATTAAAGGAAGAAGTTTCTATTTAACTCGTATTTCTCGCATATAATGCAGAAGATATTTATTTAAGATAATGATTATTTCGTTTGACCTTCGCAAAACGAACGATTTTCATTGTTATATAATTGGAAATGCTTAGGACCGTTCACGGCTCTAATCAATAATTTAAAAAATTAAAACAAATTTTACTTTTGATGATATCTCGTGTAGACTCATTAGTCTTTCCGATATCCTTGATGAAATAGGAAGTTTAATATCTAAACAACCTTAAGCGTCCGGCACTAGGTGAAATTCTCTATACTTCAGAAAAAGTTCTCCTCCACAAAAAAGGTTCGCATGCAGCCGCTCGTACTTTATTTTCAAATCAGGCAGAAACATAATTAAGAAACATTATTGTTTAACATAGAATTTTTCGAGTGCACCATTCTGACATTTGAACACGTTCAAGACCATTGAAATAATCCTGAACGGTGTCTTAACGGCTGAGCAGCGTAAATGAAAATCTTCCACTCGCATTAACGACGGTTTTATTGGAATCGCAACGGGGAATAAAGATAAATAGTTGCGAATCTAGGTCAAAACTGGCAACGCCGAGTAGATACGCGTACCATTCCGTCGGTGAACAGGAGGGAAACGAGATTCTTTACGATCGACTTTTTCGCTTCTTGGGGGCTTCCGGATTTCTTCCATGGAGTCTCTCCTGACGGCGCTACTGAGATTTAGCGGCTTTCAGGGGGATGGAAACACGCCGTTATCAAAAAAAGTCTTTTTCCAGCGATTGTATGCCGGCTGGATAATACGGAAGCCAATAACTACTGAAATATTTTACGACGCGAGTAACCATCGTGTTTGATATTATATCGTTTATTAACATTCTTCGATCAACTCGCCATAAACGAACGATCGTTACGAATTTTCACGAGTTTCTCGCTCGCCTGCATTATATGAACGAGAATGTTGGCCACCAAAACGCGCGATCGATGCTCGAGAAGTTATGGAATATTCTTTAACGGTACCATTGTACCAAATATTCAACGATTCTGTTGAAAATATTAACGCTTTATTTATCGACGATTATTTTGTGATTTTCGAAAGCTTATGGTACACGGTTGATAATGTTTTAATATATCCTTCAAATAGCGATAGCAACTTCCGGCACAAATAAATAACGGTCAGTAATGTGACGCCCCATTGATTTCTAAGGTCCGTTTTACTGTAGCATAATTATTGAAAATCTTATTAATAGGCTACTGGATAAAATGTTAGTTAATCGACAATTCAAGAATCGTGAAAATTATGCAAAATCAAAGCAGTTTTTTTATACTTTGATTGGATTACTAATGTCTCATTTATAATTTCATATTCTAACCGAATGAGCGTGTGAAATTAGAACACAATCGTAGAGAATTTAAAAGATTTGTCATATCCGGAAATAGTGATAAAATGAAAATTTAACGAGAAAAATTTGGTACCTCATACGTTACTATAAATATTGATTTCCAAGTCTGGAAGAATAGTCTTGGATCGCCCGAGCTTTTGAAGGAATACGAAATGAAGGACCAGGAATAATCTTTTGATTTCTTTGAAGTCCATAAAGGAATGGAGAACTTACAAAATGATTTCTTATCAGAAACATCTGCAGCGCTTCGTAGCGTCTATGATAGTCGCTGGTAATTGATCGGAACAATGAAAGAAAGGAGAGGCACAAGGGAAATAATGGAAATGAGAAAGGTCGAATTCGGATGATCGCAGTCTCCTTCGTTGAGATGCAAGGATAACAATTTGCAAGGGATTGAGTCGATGCTCCGGAGGACTAGTCTGTACCCGAGAGAAAATCGATGTCCTATGGTATTCTGAGGACGATGGCGGTTTCAAGGGTATCAGTGGTCCAATTTCTCGTACACCTGAGTTGTAGCTACTGTTAAACTTTGCTTCCTGTGCTGCAATGTTCCTTGCGGAATTTTCGCCAAGAAAGGCAACCGCTAGGTTGGCTGGCAAAAGTATACCCTAATACAAATGCAACGTTTCACAGGACAAACAAGTTTGTATCAAAACAAGACAAGAATTTCCTCATACTTTATGCTGAAGTAGTAGCAACTTCAAAATTATTCGAATAGCTACAATGTAAGTTAAATATTTGCAATAATCTCTTACAGATGAGTTTTTACTCTATATATAAAAATATAGCTCTTGAAAATTCATCGTACATGTAAATCGATGCCAAAAATTATATAAATAAAATATCAATTGAAGATAAATTTACTAAATTTCTAAATACTAAAATAAAAATATACTAAAATACTAAATTTTTTTTTCTGTAATATGAGTTTCTATTTTAAGTTTACAAATGGAAACTTTAAATATGGAATCTTGAAAATTGTAAGTTAAAGATACATTTTATATTGAACTCTATTTTATGAGCCTTTATATTAGGTGTACTGATGTAACTTTCACAAATGTCCGAGGTTCCATGTATCTGGTTAACAAAAATTATTGTCAGAGTTAAAATGTAAATTGATAATATATGCATATATTGTAATAAACTTCATTTATAAGAATCTTTGTTTTAAGTATAGAAACGTAGATCTCAAAGTAATGATTAATACTGCAGAGTAGAAACAGTCAGCCATGGTCAGACACAGCCCCAGAACGTATTCACAACATTAACAGCCATTTGAATCGGATATTGGAGACCTTAAGTGAGTATGAAAGAACTTTTATACGCCTTCACTAGGCAGTTAATACATAAATAATATTTATACATATTACATTTTATAAAACTATTTCCTGTTAAGCATTCTATGATAAAGTCTACACCCTCTTAGATTTTCTTTACTTTTTGAGAACATTCTTATGCACTATATTTCCAACGTGCATTCAATTTTTAAGTTACAATTTTTCTAGAAAATTCTGAGTACACAATCGGGTAATAACATGTTAATCTATCTACACTTAAGCTGAATTTCCTATTTTCATATGCAACGGAAAGAGATTATTGAGAAACAATTGAATTAATATTTCGAATTTCATCATTATATTCATATTTTGTATTATTAATCATTTCTATATGAACAGGCAATGCATATTAAATCGCGGCACCGATTATACGTGAAAATAAAGTCGCACAAAAGAGGTTGAATATACCATTGTATTAACTTTTTGAATGCACTCGTCATGTTGCTTGTCCTTGTTGTTTCATAATATTTTTTATTTGAAAAGTTGCTTTCATACAAATGCCATTGCAAATGAATCGAACACATCCATGTATTTCTATGGCTGTCTTCGTTGAATAGTTAGTGTGAGAAACTAATAAAATATATTAATATTATTGGTTAAGCTTGTTTATAACAATGTAGCATACTTACTTAATTTTTACTTCTAATTTACAATTATTTGTTTTGTGGTCTATTTTCGCACACATGTACAATACATTCTACTCTTTAAAACAATTCCGAAAATATAACAAATATGGCGTCTATCCGCCAATGGCATGACACGAGAACCAGCGGAACAGCCTTAACAAGCGACAGTTTCGTTACTCGCAGGTTATCGCGTTGCGAAGCTGACGTCATTAGCCAATTCTAAGCGCCGACGAGGCCGTTAGTTAGTAAAATTCGGTTGTCGAACTTTCTTGTTTGAAACGTGGCTTTCAACTTCCGCCTAATTTTTTCCCTGTCGCGTGTAATGCGGTCTGTGGCAGACGGCGCATAAATTTTCGTAAAATTTCACGAAAATTTCAACGGTTAGCTCGTCGGTGAGAATCAAAGTATTTCATAGTCGCGCGCAAATGGCGGCAATAAAAGCAACGAGAGAGTGTGAGAAAGGGAAAAAGAGAGATAGAGAATATCCTGGAATTTGTTGTTACATGGCAGTATTTATTAACAGCGTAGCAGGGATTCCGTAACGCGGCCAACTACCTGCAAAATTTAATGTCGACGCGTTTGACGCAGTTATTGTTTAATATGCTGCCAAAGAGCCCGTTTATTCTTTTACATCGTTTTATAAATACCGTTGGCAAATGTTATTGTTAACAATGTACCGTGATTTAAAGAAGATCGGATTTTATAGCACGCTAATGCAGAAATCAATATCGCATCGAACAAATCAATTGTAATATTTATTATATGTATAAAGAGCAATATTACGTCTAATATTTGTCTCCAAATATTTTATACGTTACTATACTCTTAGAAACGTGTAGAATTTGTAGAATTGTAGAATTTCTTTGGCAATGTTCAACAATGCTACTTTACAAGACAGAGGATAATTCTATAGGTAAAAATAAGTCGATGAGAAGGAATAGCAGTTCTGAATGTGACGCCTTGTTTTCGGTAAAACCGATTATGAAATTGCAGCAAATACACGTGCTGATAGATAGCAATGGTCTGACGCGTCTGATCATGGCCCACCAATTCTACTTGCTGCGAATAAGAAAACACGTGAACGCGACGCGACGGATTAATTTTATAAATGTTTCAAGATACTATTGGTGATTTAATTCAAATTGCAACAAATATTTGTCCTTTTCATAATTTACAAAATGTAAATAAATCACTTCATTAAACAACAGCGCAGCGTAGCGAGATATAGAGAATTGTTAGGACATCAAATTTAAATAAATTTTTAATAAACTGAAATGTCAAATTAATGCTTTCACAGTATAATTCGTATTGATTCCAGAAAACTGAAGTCTACCATCGCATGAAGTTATTACCACTAAACTTTCTTGTGGTCTATGTATAGGAGAGTTGATTAATCGAAATTAATTTTCAGTGATTAAACTTTCTTGAAGACCTTGCGAACGTGAACTAATTTAAACTACTTTTAGCTAACTAAACTTTCTTGCAGAATTTGTATCTATGTAATTTTATCTGTATTGATTTCACAAATTCGGTTTCGATCTCATCTGTTGTTTGTGTGACTTTGTCACATTTTTCATAGCAGTATAAAACTACATTTTTAAATCTATCTCAAAACTATTTTTTAATGGTGTAGAGCAAATAAACAAATAAAAACGCTTCATAAAAATAATAACAATTGAATGTAGTTGGACTTTTGATTAAGAATTGATTACATTATTGTGAAGTCAGAAATTTATACAAGCATCTCTAAATTTCGGTTCGAAGTAAATGATTCGTAAAGTAAATTATCTTATACATGGACAAATAGCTCGTTGGCATTTTTAAACAAAATCCATCGTAATTGAAAATTAAATGAAAAGTCCGGTTCCCATTTGACTAATCCTTGAGTAATAGATCTCTTATCTAGATTCTACAATGCATTCTGTTATTAAACGCGCTGTTCTACGTTACCTACGTTTACCCTATCAGTGAAATAATTGTGATCGTCGCAAACAGTGACGAGTATTAGACGGCATTGCGCGCAGAGGGAGATTCGCTGAGTAAATTATGATTAAGTAATTGGAACTGAAACTCTCGACGATCCCGTTTTACAGGTGGACGAGACGCCGACTACAGAGCACCGTTGGTTTAAGGCTGGGCCGAGAGGAAATCGATCGTCTATAGAGTTCCCTGGGATGGAAGACACCCTGAGGATCTCTCAGGTTAGCACCCACCGCTGTAACAGTGCTTAACAATGAAATATCATTGTCTAAAACGGGTTTGCTTGTCCCGACAGGAGAAATGGGACTAAATGGATGTTCAACCCGCGCTCGACCGAGCCGCTCGGGCCAACAATTTCCTTCGAGAAGCCAGGTACATTGTAACGTCGGCGACAGTATGATTTTGATAATTGTTGGCCAGGTTAATTAATTTCTGGAACATTAGTACGCATCCTGAGAGGGGTCAGTGAATTTCCGAGAGCAGTTAACGCGGAAACAAATGACTTTCGATATTCGTGTTCCAGTCGAATCGGGTTGTAAATGGAGTTTGGCTGCCCGAGGATAATGCATACGGATCGGAACATTGATTAGGGCGATGAATCGCACAAAAATTCGTCGAACAATCGAATAATAAATATATTCGTCTTCCTATAGTAAGACTCTACATTTGAAGATATTTTCAAACTGCAAATTAGAAATTTTCTTTCTCCCTCTATGAAATTATTATTCTAAATATGGCTAATCGTATGGCAAGGGGTGAATCAATGATATAAGTAGATGCAACTCAAAACAGTAAATACATTCGAAGAATTGGAAAATACTATTATATTATTTTCAACATGTTAAAGAAATGAAAAAAGAAAATAAATTTCTATTTGACTCGAGTTTGTTGAAACTCAGATAGAAAATTTTTCTTTTGCATTGAGATTCGCTGTCTAGAGATTACAGATAAAATCAGTGTTGATTTGATTGCATTTCTGTCATTTTTCATTACTGTATTTTGTAAGCTAATGAAACAGTAATAACGTTTTTCTTCCACGCATTTTATTAAAAACATAAACGTCAGAAAGGGACAGCACACGGGTAATGCGTAATTAGAAACACAGAGCAAACATATAACACAAAGTAATAACGAATGAAAATTAAAATTAGAATTAAAATAAAACTCAATCGTGTAAAAATGAAAATACAGTGGGCAAAAGTGAGTTCCAACGGATATGAAGCGCTACGGTTGAGTCTAAGTAAATATAAATGTAATAACGCAGACCGCTGGAGGTTATGCAAGTTCAGGTTATTATACAAGATATCAAAGAAACTAGAAATAAATTTAATTCTTTCTCTCAAATTAATATCGGATCCAAAACTAAATCTGCATATTTTTTGCTATGTAGCGTAATACAGGTACGAATTTCGGAATGCAGTTATTCGTTTCCACAATTGGTGAACAAAACCATTTTGTACAAATAGTAAATATTTGGATCAGTTTTCATTTTGAAAATATTTAATTCAACACGTCATTTGTTCAAATAATATTATAAACAAAAAATCAAATATTTAAGAAATAAATGCATTAATTAATTTATTAAAGAAATAAATACTTATTAAAGCAATAAATACCGCAAAATGCATTGATTTGCTGCATTAAACATCAGGGTTAAATTTCATCAATAAATTAGTATATGCAGCAAAAACCGTGGGTAATTTTTTAAACAACATTCCGTCATTAATATTATAGTAGGTTGGAACAAAAGTTTTACGCTTTTTTAAATCAAAATTCAAAGATGAAATTAAGATATTTATTGATAGGTTTATTGAATAACATAATAAATTACCTATAAAATGGCAAAAGTGATAGAAGAGAATAGAAAGTATGTTATTGAACAAATATATGTATAAATATCCTAATTTCATCTTTCACTTTTAATTTAAAAACGCTACGTACTTTCGTTCCAACCCAATATTTCACGATTCCAGACTTTTCAGATCTTACACTTTGAATTTTTTACTTTTGTCCAATGGATCGAACACGATGTGACGGGGTAAAGGTTACTAGACACTGCTAAGAGATCGATATTCCCATATTCCATCAGGATTCGAAAGGAATTCAGGGATCGCGTTGGCCGAGTCGAACACGGTTCTACCCCGCAATAGCTCCGCAGGTCGAAACATTCCCGAAGGAGTCCTAACGCAGTATATTCATAGAAACGTATATCAGGGCCATATGTATGCTAGCACGCAAACGCGTGAACACTTAGATACCTCGAAACCGATGCACCCGGACACGTAATCCGCCAGACCACGTTGGACGTACAGGCTCACGCAAAAATGACGTCCTTCCGCAACACATTTGAATTTGACCAAAATTATTCTCGCTTTTATTTCATTCTAACTAGAATTTACATGAATGAATCAACCCTTTACACATTGAATTTGTTTCCTATTATTTTCCCAACAACTCACTATTGGTTTAGGTGCATTATTAACCCATTTCACTTGGTTGTCCTCACTGATGTTCCACTAAAAATATTATTTACATTATTAAATATATCGGTATCTAATCAATTACTAAACATATAGGTACTGTATGAGGTAGTATATACCAATTTTGTGTCCACAAAATTTCAAAAATCGTAGGGAATGAAATTATTCTAGATCGGAATAAACTGATCTTGAGCATTTCCAAAGGTTTTTCAAGGTCAACTCAAGTTTACCATATTATCACGACCTATTTGCATAAAGTTTTAAACGAATATTCTACTTATACAGTCCTCTAAAATACAGTGGAAGATTTTTTAAATGTCTCAAATATGTTTTTATTTATTGTAAAAGTTTCATCAAGGTTCTTCAAAGTCAACTGAAGGCATTGGTATAATAAAAGCACAAAAATATTGTTTACAGTACTGGATACTATTATAATACAATATACCCACATATTTAACAATACCAGTCTTGTTAGACTACAGAAATAAAATATAACTTTCTTTGCGAATGAGTTAAATTGACTGTGATTAATGTTTTATTTTGTATTTGACATGTCAGCTTAGTATAAGACAAAAGCTATCTGCGAATTGCACACGTAATTACAAACAACATGCTTATAAATTGATTTTCTATCGTGGAACAGACAAAAGGTTTTAATGAAGTATAAATTCTGCTAAAGTGAACGAAAAATGAAACATGTCGGAAATTTTGTTCTATACGCATCTCGCTGAAAATGTTTGCTGAACTAATAAAATATTGGACGCAGGAACAGGTGAGATAGGAACAAGCGAACAATTTGCTATTCCGAAGACAGCAGATTTGTATGGTGCTGTATACGAAATCTCTAGAGAAGATGGTATCCTGCCTACAGATATATCTTACGCGGCTACTTGCATAATTCACCAGACGACGCGTAAAAGATATCGAGGTTGGGTCTTATGCTTGGCCAGAAACGAGAGTTTCTCAGGAATCCTGGGCATTTTTATAGGGTTTCTTTCTGAAGGAGGTTGGAGAAAGGACATGGAAAGTATGTACTTTGAAAGGATGGATGCGGAAAAAGGTGAGAGAATCTCAAAGATTCCTTGAAACTGTGTCATTGCCAAGTTACTCCATTATGTAGTGTATATTATGTCGAAGATTAAGAGCGTAGGGTAATACTTTGTTGAAGTCGGCTGCCGAGTGGTCGCACGTGCATCATACATTGTAGCGCGACCGAGACTTTTCATCGGCCGCGACGGGCAGGATCAGTTTCCTCTTACGCGCAGCCGAAATGTTTGATCGGCTGCGACAATCGGAAAAGCGGCTTCTTTGAAATGCTTGCACGTGGACGGAGTGACTCTGCGGAGTGGGGAAAATACGAGGCAAGGCTCTCGATGGCCCGAGACAGGCCGGCAGATTTTGTCGAGGACTCGAGCCAGTGATGGTATTCGGGGCGCTTTTCGCGCGCATGCGCGACAATTTTGACGTCAGAAGGCCTCACTGAAGTACGAAAATCGGGTATCTTGATCGCTCCGCTAATTTCGCAAAAGGGTATAGCCGGATAGTCTCCCACTACTTTCGCCTCAATAGCTCCCCACAAATTTCGGACGTAGACACGTCCCTGACAAAACTCGCGCATGCGCGCGAAAAGCGCCCCGAATACCATCACTGACTCGAGCGAGAGAAATCATTTCCTCCGCAGAGTCAACCGGTCAGATTCGTTCGGCAGTCCGATAAATCAAAGATGAGTAAACGAAACGCGGAAACGCATGGGTCGCGTCCAACCGCTCGCGCCACGACAAATACATTCTGTAAAAACAGATTGCAACAAGACTTGACAGGCAGAATATATCATTTGGATTTTATTATAAATCAATCTGAACTAATTACAATTTGGGGTCAATTATTGAGTGTACATTGGCTTAAATGTTATCGCACTTGTTTATTTAATATTTATGCACTTGACATGATTCAAGTAACTTCACACTATCTATTTGATATAAAATTGATAAAATTTCAAGGTTATCATGTCCAATCAATAGACTGCGGATCTTTATGCAAAATGAAAATGACCTGCATTGATTGTAAGCAGCAATAAAAACTGATTTCATTCCTTAATGAATTTGTTACACTAAAAACAATATCACGATATTCTCAAATTTGTTCAATCATTTATTGGTTTCTATTTCACCCAACAAATTCCTTTAAATGCATGAAGATATTGAGATGGAAATCTCGATCAGCCAATTGTATTTTCAATTATCAATGATAATTTTAATATTATAAACACGCCCAAAACCATAATGAGTAGATTGCGTAATGAAAACTATCACTGAAAACAATACTTTATTTCATTCCATCTCCTTAAAGTTCGTCTAGAAATTGCAAATTGCATAAAAATCCGCATTGTAGTCATAATGTTTACATTCGAGATAAAATTGCGCTTAACACGTTCACTGTTAAGCAAGTGTCGCAACCACGATTACGTATAAAATTAATTTTATTTCCAAATGACATCATTTAAAATTATAATGTACATATTGTGACAATTTGTATATATATATATTTCACAGGAGGGGACATTAGAGTACTTACAGAGGATACTATGGAGCCTGTTGTTGAAATACATGCTGATAGAGAACGTGCTAAAACATAAGCGATTTGTACGTCAATCTAATGAATTCAACACATACCGTAGCTACTGCAGTGGAACTGAGAAGAATTGATACTTGCAGAAACACTCTCGTCGTACCTGGTAACACTTAATAGCGGGGGTTAGCGAGTCGTGAATATCTTTTTCCACCACTAGGAGTATTCGAGCAAACAATCAAAAACGTTTTATGCTTTGAGGCAGCTTGCACGGATAATCTGCTCGCAAAGAACTCCCAATAAAGAGACTCTGCGGAAACGCAGTTCTGTCTATATTCGAAGAAAAATTGGTACGATCCACTTGCCCGGTTTCCGACGAAAAAGTTCTTTGAGAATACTCGGTCTGAGAGTAGCGGGAGCCTTAAAGTTTATACGGTCTATCAGTCGAAAACTGGCAACTAACCGTTCTCGCAGGAAATCCCCGCGATCTCTACAAGACTCTACCCACGATTCCGCCAGACAGATAACAAGCCGGAAGAAAATGTCTGGTTCGCGCAGCACTGTCTGCGGCTCCTAGACAATTTTGCGTATTCCGCGAGATTTATTCAGCGGACCAGGGACCGCCCTGGACGACCCAGGTGAGACCGTGAACATGGAGAATAAGAGTAGGAGGAAGAGAAAACTGTTTAAATAAGAATAGCGTCGACTCCCTTATGGACACCCTTCGATTCCATTGTAGCCCCGGCCAGCTTTGACCACTGGAAAACGGTTCCTATATTATTTTCTCACGCTTCATACCCTTCCGTCGGATTCCGTCGTCCGCGTCTGCAAACTTTCTGAAGTCATTTTCCTATCTGCTCGAAGCTGGTCCGGATTGAATTTTATGTGGAAACTTCGCCGCGAGATTTCCCTCTGACCGTCCGTGAAAAAACGCACGGTTGAACGTACTTCGATAAAAGGCGAGAAACGTTCCGTCGAGTAGAATTTTCGTATTTTATTTAACGCATGCGTGACCATCTAGCATTGCGCAACGGCTTTGCATGATATTTCCGGCCACTCGGATCGCAATGTCTGTTTGACCGTGAGAAGATTACAGTATCTGCAAGGTATGCTGACGTATCAACTCGAAATTGAAACGATAGAACGGAGAATATTGTTAGAGATGCTCATTTATTATTAGACAGCCGATATTTATGCAAATTGAGAATTTTCTGCTTGAATCGCAACAAACTACCGTAAAATAGATATTTACTTTATTTTTTAACACGTTTAATAGGTTGAAAATTAGATAATTTTTTTCAAATTCTTCTAAGATTTTTACTATTTTAAATGGCACCTACTCATTTTTGTCATAAATGCGTAAAAAACACTGTCCATTTATTATTGATAACTAGACTGCAGATTTCTATGCAAAATAACAATTGAAAAATATAAATAATAAATGAAAATGTACGTTCTCCTTTACTTGTCTTAAAAAGTCGAAAATAATTTTGTTAAATCTTTAAATCTTTTTAATGATTGTTTATTTTTTTGAGTCTTTTTACTTGGCCTGTTCACTTTTGTCATAAGTGCATAATACCATCACTCTATTGATAACATACAAAGAAAAATACTGATATTTTCTATGGTATAATACAAAAATTAAGTGGTGAGAAAAATGAACAAAAATCAACTAAGTTCTTTTCAATTCTTTCTGCTAAATAATTATTTCTCTAAACGTTTTTTACAAATAAATAGGAACCAATATATTCATTCTATATGTTGTTTATGAATAATTTACTTTCATTTGATAATCAGATTTTATAGAAAAGTATTTTTAATTGTAACTATATTAATTCATTATTTTAGATGTACATATTGTTTAAATTAATTGAAAAAATGAAGGCACTTGGAACACTACAATGGAAATTTTATGTACAAAGCTGTGTTTATAAAGTGAATGGGAGCAAGTTCCAGTCAATTGAAGTTAATATGTTATTATAATGGCAACTATATAGACAGGACGGCAGACTTCCTCGAAACACTTTTACGTAGCGAGCTCGGCTGTAATTGCAAGGAGAAAAGTTTTATCGATAAACGTTCGAGTTTTGAACCCTTTGAAAAGTTTATTTTCTCATAAAAGTTAATCCCAGCTTGAAACGGTCCATGGTCAGTTAGTCCCAAACATTTCAGTGCCAAATTTATTTTCCTCTGTTTCGAAAGTACTTCTGCTAGTTTGTTCGTATTATGGGGTAGGCAAAATTAAACTCCAATCGAAACAGAATTCTGACAATTGTAATCAAATGTAGTCTAATAAAATATATTCTTTCTGTTTTTTGTGTCTTCGCAAATAGATGGAAATTTCAGTAGATGAAACAAGTTTTTGGTTTGTTTATCAATTGTAGTAGTTAATTGTTTGAATTAAATTCGATACACGTGCAAAGGAGTAGCATAGGTATTTTATCATATCTCAAATGATTTATGCAATGGAAGTGCAAATATTTGACAATGTTTTTATTTCATTTTTATCGGAACGAACCTTTTAATCAAAAGAAATAATCTTGATTTGAATTTTCATGAAATTGGATGTAAAAATTAGAATTTGCATAAAGATCCGCTAGTTTCTATTAGGAAGAAAATCTTTTAGTCAAAAGAAATAATCTTGATTTGAATTTTCATAAAATTCGATATAAAAATTAGAATTTGCATAAAGATCCGCTAGTTTCTATTAGAAAGAAAATCTTTTAGTCAAAAGAAATAATCTTGATTTGAATTTTCATAAAATTCGATATAAAAATTAGAATTTGCATAAAGATCCGCTAGTTTCTATTAGGAAGAAAATCTTTTAGTCAAAAGAAATAATCTTGATTTGAATTTGCATAAAATTGGACATCGCAAATGGGATTTTTCATAAAGACCCGCTAGTTGCAACTGGACTCTTTCATAATAACGATGCTCAAAATACGAAGGCGCCCACGTAATAATATTACTAAAAAAGTTCAGCTAGTTTCACGTTGGATTTAACAAACTTAATTTCATTTCATCCCGCGCGCGGAATCACCCGAATTCGACGTCCCGTAGAAAGTCCTGCTTGGAAATATCACCGATCGAGCGACTGCATCGCGAGCTTCTGAGGGACTCGAGAAGAATATCTTTACAAGCGACGAAATCTTTATAAGGGCGCCGGTGAGCGTTCGAAATGGTTCTCCGATATCCGCTGTCAGGCGAGCGTGTGTGCCGGGCCAAATTCATCCCCGGGGATTCCCGCGTCCCCCGGCGGGGTAATTTTCACGGGGCCATTCTTCGGCTGCGGCTGAACTCGAACACGATGTGTCGGCGCGAACGAAAGAAGAGATAGCGAAAAAAAGAAGAAGAAAGCAGAGAAATCGGGGTAGGAGGGGTGTGAAAGAGTGAGACTAGAGACTAGAGGACTACGACCGGTGATTTAAGAGAATCGGAAGCGCGAGTGACCTTTTCGCGACGGAGGGACGTGCTTCCCTACGTTCGAATGACAGAGCGGAGCACCAATAAAAGTCGGTGAGATCGAGTAATCGAGAAATCCACCCCTGCGATCCGACCTCGCGTTTCATTGCCTCCTCCGTGCGGTATTATTGACATTTGAGGTGTTTGTGCTGCCTCGTGGATTGCGAAGCAACTGCTCGATGAAAAAGGGTTTGCTTCATTCCACCTACTCTCTGTTTTTGTTTCCTCCTGGAAACATCCTACGAGCCCAGCTATCTCTCCTCGGTCTTCTGCTTTCTTCCTCCACTGTTTATGTACTCTGCTCCTCGTTTTTCATTCCACAGGGACGGCTGTCCGAGTCGTTAAATTGTTTATTTTCAATGTCCCGGCAAAAGATTGGCGTTGCAGGTCTTCATCCTTTGCTGCTGAATGCCCTTCTGATAGCAAAAAATTTTTATTCTTGACCCTTAATTGGTATTGAGACTGTTTAGTGAGATTATAAAGTATCATTCTAGGAACTTTCTTAAATTTTTTCAGAAACTTTTAAGTATATTATTTTAGACTAAATATAATCCAAATATCTATTTTCGTACAATAGTGTAGTGGAAGGTAGTGTACAGAAATTTTGTTGGGTCGTGAAAGACCTCAGTATACTAGTTAATAAGGGTCAAGTTATATTAGTTAAATAAAGGAAATAATTGTCGAATTTATTGATAATTGTAAAATTTTATTTGACAGTTGTATACAAGTATTTTTACTGTTGGACTTGTATTAATAATTAAATAATCAGGTAGGCTTGTATTAAGATCTAAATAATTCTTATTTCTATTAATAATAATTATGGCATTGATGAAATAAAAATCTGCAACATTATACGAAATATACAAATAAAATATGAACGCGTGATATGCGACATTCAATGCCACACTGCGAAACATCATGCGAATACACTATTTCTAGGTAAATTCAAATAAGTGGAAAATCCAATGACACGATACGAAATTCTATTCTCATTTCATGAATTCTTGAAGATTTCGATACATTTCACTTGCATAAAGCCCTGCAGTCTATTTGTTAGAATGTTTGCATATGTAATATTAATGAAACAAATGATCAAACAAATGATATTACTTTAACATATTCCAGAATGTGAAAAATTCAAATATGAATAGCAAACAAATGTTTGCACACATTTGTAAAACGGAATCAGATGACTACATTGCATCCATTGAACAATTGATTAATTAAAAAGTAGTAGAACATTTTATTGTACATTCTCCTTTTTATGAAGAACGTGTATATGTTAATAAATTAAAACGTTCTATAATAAATGTAAAATAACGATATAAACGGATTGAAAAAGAACAAAAAGTAATTTAAAACATTTCACCAAGCAATACCAATCTCAGACAACATATATACAATACTAGATTAATGAAATTTATTTTAAATAAATGAAATAGTTAAAAGACGGACTATATATTTTTTCTTCTTTCACAGACACTTTAGCAAAATAATTCGAAAGTGAGTAAAGAAGGTGAGAAACCTAAAGTGGTTCTATTATTCAAGACAGTTCTGTTGAAGTAGAATGTTAGAATAGAACAAGTCAGACGGAAATCAATTTTCGCGGTTACCATTTCTCCGAACCTTGGAGGATTAATTAACCTCGGTTTCACTGGAACCATGCAGTGCATTCGCAACTGTTTTCAGGGTCCGTTGCCAGGTGTAATCAAAACGTAAGCATCTCGCAGTTCTGTCCACGTGGGAATGGTGGAATCGTATTTCCTTCGTAGAGTGACACTGGTGAAACAAACGAAGGGGTGAAACTGTTCTCGCGGATTCGCCAATTTAGCTGCAAAAAGATTCCGCGTGTACACACGCGACGAAAAACGTTATACACGGCCCTGGGAGCATTGTTGACGTATAATATCTTTCTGCCGGGGTCGTGCCCGCCCCGGGGAGTACTGCATCCTGCAGGATAATAAATAATTTAGTTCGGGAAATGTTGCAAGTTATTACGGCCCGTGCCACTGTTACGTATCCACTTACTTGGCTCCCAGAAAAAAAGCTCGTACTACGAAGAATTTATTTAAGATATTTTACGAACTGTTATACGACCCTTTACATTTTTTATTCTTCCAGCTTCGGCTTGTGGAATTGCACCCAAGGTTCTGCTCTTCGCTCTTAGAGTTTATAAAATACGAACAGTAATACTATAATACAATTCGTTTAATATTTACCAAAGTAATATGTGCGTTGTGACTTTAAATTGTTACACGATTAAAAAAATTAATTTTTATATATGCGAAAAACTCTAACTGCACTATTATCTATTTATTGTTAGTATATTTATATAAACAGAGTATACAGAAGGCGAATCTTGATTTTCTATTGTTACACAGCATCTTATAAAAATTAGAATAGTGGAAAATTTTTATTTTGTTAATTCATAGACTTTCTTGATAAAAATAAAATGAAAATATTATTATACTTTATGAATGTACACTTTTTTATGTGTATATTAGAATTTTGTATAAAGTATGAATTATAATCAAAGTCTGCAATTTAGAATTAAACTGGAATCTAAAACAGATACATTTTCATACTCAATTAATTCTTGAAATGAAACCTGACATCATTTATAATTAAATGTATCTAGTGTGATGATCGCACTTTTACCACACTCTTAAATACAGTAGTTCAAAAGAATCAAATACTTTTAAATGCATATACATCAAAACTAAATGTTACAGTGTTCATAATATTATTTTCAACTTGAAAACTGTAATCCTTTCTTAATTACAAAGTACAAAGTAATTTATGACAATATATGTAATCCTTTCACTTTCGAAACTTACTGATATTGTAGCAATTCTAAAATACTACGTAAAATCAGCACAATGAATACAATAATCTTAGAAAATAAATAATACGAGAAAATCGATCTTATAAAATAAACGATGCAAAGAAACAAACTTTCAAGAGAAATTATCACATTGCACGTTATATGTGTATTGACACGAGTCGTACATATCGCACGTGGGAATGCATGCAATAAATTGCACATGCTGCGAGGGAGGCGTTCCTATGTCGATGTAATGGAACTGCAATGTAGAATACGTGTTAAAAATATTTTCAAAAAATTATTGTGATTCATATAGACTTCCATTTGAATGTCAATCAAGTCTTTAAATAAAGATAAAATTTTGTTCACTGTTTTAGGAATATACATATTGATAATTTTTATTATACAAATTATCCGCAATTTCTTTGAGAATTGAAGATTCTAATCTGTGCTCCATAACTTCGTACTTGGCGATTGTATACTTTACTCAATAAATAGTTAAATACATTCTATTAAGTATTAATATCTACACAACATCTTAACAACTTAATTCCTGGTAATCTCTCTAACATTATTGTCGTAAGTGCATATATAAATATTTAAGCTCATAGATTCATAGTTTCAGAATTAAATACAATGTTTAATGGGTTCAAATGTTTATGTTTCTACCGAAAGCAAAGGTTTAATGTATGTAGCGTCATCCATGAATGACAGAGAGAAAATAGCCACCAAATCACTTTCAAAATGGCATATACATAAAATCGAATTCAGTTTATATTGAATTACTATCGTGTATACATCGTATAAAATATATTAATAATGTTTGAGAAATATATATTTTCATTCTTTTACAAAATTGGACAATTGTGTCATGAATATTTCTGAGCGATCGATAAACTATAGAACTTTGGAAAATAAATTAAAAATAGTATAAATACTTAGCAAGATCACATAATATGATCAATTAAGATGACATTATTTATAAAGAAAATAAAATCAATGTTTATTGCTAAATTTAAATTGAATTCTATGATAGCGATATCCTTGAACTGCCATCCAGCGGCGAAATGATGTACCTCCGATAGGTTGAAGTAGTTACTGTCAATAGTAGACAGATGACGCACAGCAAAAGTGAAAAGAATTATCCATTAGTCAGACTGAAAGTTGAATATTATCTCGATCATTACACATTCCATCGTGAGATAAAGAAATCCTTTATAAACTATAAAACAAATTTCAGAAACAAAGAATCCAAGATATGATCTGCACAAGATCTAATAAATTGTCTTGATCAGTTTTTAACACGTAATTTACAAATTTTAGAACGATTTTAATTCACAAGTCTAGTGTTTGTTCCTAACAACTATTGTAATTTTATTCTTTTATAAACACATAAATGAAAGCGAATGTGTATAGTTTGACTGGCCAACACTGGAACAAAGTTAGTTAATTTTAAGAAACGATTTCAGTAATTGTGAAATGATAATTCTGAAATAATACAAGAAAATTAATTCAACACTTGAATAACATAATTCTGGTTTCTCCTCCTGGATAACTCCTGGATTCAAATACCAAGAATAATGAACAGAAAGATATTGCAACATTTAGTTTGTCAAGAAAATAAACAAGAGAGTTAAAGAAAGTGGTCAGACACCTGCATACCTCTTTGTGATAGTTTACGTATGTTAGAAATATTTTTATCTAGCATTCATTTGGGTTGTGGCTCATTATAATGAACACGATTCAGCCTAGATTACGAAAATTATATACGGATTTCAAGCTAAATATATTTATGGAGAAACTGGCCTAACCCACCGCGCCCCTTTCGTGTACGAGTATCTGTATCACGGAGTTGATTTACATTTACGATCGCTCATCTCGGTCTCGACCCTGTTCTCGTACTACAGCTTATTAACTCATTCGTCTCGGCCATGAATAATTTAGCATCTTGACACACCATTGAACTTCCGCTGTTGACACCGGCTCTGTTTACCTGTTCACAAAATGACACTGAGGATCTCCACGACAACTAGCGTCGAAGAGAAAATGAAACAGTCAAAACGTTTCACGAGAATAATATGAATTCATATATCTTTTCTTCGAAACAATAAAGTTTGGTGACTTTTGGTGTATTTCTGAATATTTTTCATAACAACACTAGAAATATTTAGACATTTATGACACACTCCAACTTTTAAAATATGTACATAGTAATATTTTTAGTTAGATAAGATTACAGTAATTGATAATTAAAATATCGTAGTATTTATATTGAATAAATTAATGCGAATGTGCATGGTTTAAAAGTTATTTTGTATGTCGAGATCCATTGTCTATTTTGACTAAAAAAATTAGATGATGAGATAGTCAAGGGAGTGCTGGTTAACATCATTGGCGAAAGGGATTGTTATAAACATTGATCAACTAGAAATAATAAATTTCTCTGTGAATTGTATCGAATAAATTAACGCGCGGGAATATTCATGTTATAAATTTTATTCTATATCTCGAGTTCTATTACATATTTTTACAAAAAAAATTAGGTGGTCGGATGGTCAAGAGTGTGGTTATGGGTATCGTTGGCAAAAGGAATTGTTATAAACATTGAACAGCGAGAAATAACAAATTTATCAATAATTACTAATTTGGCAGTCGACGCACTCAGTCAGCGAGAGCGCTCAGTCAGTCGATCAGTCGGACCGGCGGAGTCGACAGGGACGGACGCGTTGCGGTACCGGGGGGTGCCAGAAGGTCCAGGGAGACCAGGGGTGGACCAGGACAGGACTAGGAGTGACCATGGGTTCCCTGGTGAGTTTTAATTCAGATATTCTTGTATGCTTGTTGCTTTCTTCACACTTTATCGACTTTCAACTGTTTTCACTCAACAATCATTTTTAATGTTTCTCTCCAATATTCTTATTGCAATTTCCGTCGGAGCAGAAACTTTCACGGTCTCGTGTTCCAAAAATTTTTATATTTCTGATGATGGATTTGTGTTTTCCCTCCTGCTTCTGTATATCCACTTTTGCATATCTAATTTCTCGATAATTACTCGACGTACTTGCGTAACTTAGTATAAGTTCGGCGTTGTGAGAAAGGGAGCCAGAAGTAATATCGCATTCGCTTTGACTCCGTTTCCGGGTTTCTTGTGCAGTTTTAATTTCGATTTTTCCAAGTGTTCATATTGAACTTTCACAAGTTTCTCTTCGAAAAATATTCACATCTTGTTAAAAATTGGTATTCCTCCTGTTCCGTCGCATAGGAACAGGACACGTGGTTCTTTCGGACAATATTTATGGTATGTTCGTGACTAGGAATCTTCCTCGAAGATTCAGTCAATTAGGGTCTTTCGGTGACCATTCTAGACATCGCCAGATGTCTATTTTTTGTATATACTAAGTTTACAGCGTGCCATAAACCCGGTCGCGGAAAAGGGTCCTGTTTCGGCCGATAAGTACGGTGTCGAGTGACGGAACGTCTCTCTCACGAATCGTCTCTCTCTTTCCCATTGACAGGCCTCCTTCAGAGCCTTGAAAAGAAAGCTAAACATTCTTGAGGACGCTGATTGAGAACGAACAAGAATTCAAACGCAGACAGTTCTCTGCTAGCTCTCGGACGAGCAATATCTAAATCCGTAATATCTAAAGTATTAATTTGAAGACTTGTATCGCGATATCACGTGGTCCAACGATCTGGACAATCGCGCCAAATTCCGCGCTGTAATTCTACATTCCTTGCGTGCGCTAGCGTATAAGGCAGGACCTGCTAGATCAGCCTTACTGACGAGTCCACTAGCAGGTCCAGGACGAAACGCTTTCTTTAATGTATTCCTTTCGAATCAATCCGATCTAATTATTGTCTTATCACTTTACCCATTGAACCGGTTACCCAATATTAATTTGGCGGGTAATATCTAGTCGTACGGGGTCATTCTCGAGTCGACGTGTCCGCAGTTTTATAACCGGGCTGGCTCAAGCCTTACAACCTTGAGTAGGAATACGTCCGCACGTCACTTGAGAGTGTCCTCGGGAAACTACTACTAAACACCTCCGATCGGTGTTCCCTCAGGGGCTCATCGCAATTGGGGCCGTGAGTGAGTACAGGGAGTCGCGTCCCTGGGGCTACCCGAATCGCCTATAGCTCGGTCAGGCCGCACTCGTGTGCGGGGTTAATTTTGTTTGCTCTCATGAGCTCGTTGTATGATTTTCTGGTTTCCTCTTGTGGGCTCGTTGTATATTTTTCTGGTTTCCTCTCGTGGGCTTGTTTTCTGTTTTGTTCTCGTGTCTAGAATCTCGTCTTGTCTTGGTGATTTAAGAGGAATCCGTAATCGTTTGAGGGAATATGTGTAGTGTCTAATTATAATTAGTCTGTTTCAGTTAGGATACAACAGCCGGGCGTCTTTCATCGTCGATGAAGAGGACACACTAAGAAGAGAACAATCACCAAAGAAGACAGCAGAATGTAGTTAAGTTGCGTTAGTGAGGTAATCGGCATTATCCTCTATTCGTAAGAACTTATGGTATCTTACGAATAAAGGATAATGTCGAGCTAACAGCTGCACACTTTGAATTTTCGTTAATACTGTAGATAGTGTAAAAATAGTATAAATGAATATCCAAAATTATTTCAAACCTGTTCCCTTCCATAACATTTTGTAATGTCACGTTCTCTTACAACAAAATATGTACAACATTATTCAAGATTGTTCATTTGATTTTTATTACTTTGATTTTTACTATTGTTCTATCACTTTCCCCAATGTCTATGTAATCATCGTGTGCTAATTGTGTTCCTTCCTGTTCCTAGTCCTTCAGTACGCAGTAACTTACACGCGTCTCTGGTGCAAAATTTCACGTGAATTACGCTGATTCAAGTAAAAATTAGCTGCCGCTGCCTGGGAAGCAGCCAATTACATGTAGCCGAGCATTTAGGTATTCGCATGGACATTCGTAGCTACGTTACTGCAATTCTGCAATCCTGCACTCGTTTCTTCTCGTCACGATACACATTTCATATAGTGTAATCTTTTTGTGAACAATAAAGAATATTAGTTACAACAATTAATGTGTTCTTTCTTCCTTACCCTACACCCAACGCCGACACTACTATACACTACTCCATCATTGTGCACACTATGTATATTTAAACAATAATTATTTTATATGTATATGTATAAATGTAAAATGAATAAATAAAGAGAATATAGTAAAATACGTCTGCGAATATATCAATTAAATTACCTATTCCTTACCGACACCTTTTTGTTTCCTAAACTTCCCCCTTGTTGCTGAATCGGACTACTGTATTTTCGAAAAATTTTCGCCGTCTGAATTATCGTTGAGTTTTACTACTGATTTTCGAAAATTTACGGTCGTCTAACTTATCGTTGACCTGTACTACTTTTCGAAATTTTCTACAATTTTTGAGTTTCAGTAGCAAAAGTAAACCATAAGTCAGACGGCGGAAAATTTTCGGTCGTCCGACTTATCGTTGACCTATACTACTTTTCGAAATTTTCTATAATTTTCTCCAATTTTTGAGTTCCAGTAGTAAAAGTAAACCATAAGTCAGACGGCGGAAAATTTTCGGTCGTCTGACTTATCGTTGACTTGTACTACTTTTCGAAATTTTCTACAATTTTCTCCAATTTTTGAGTTTCAGTAGTACAAGTAAACTATAAGTCAGACGGCCGAAAATTTTCGGTCGTCTGACTTATCGTTGACTTGTACTACTTTTCGAAATTTTCTACAATTTTCTCCAATTTTTGAGTTTCAGTAGTACAAGTAAACCATAAGTCAGACGGCCGAAAATTTTCAGAATTCAGTAGTGCAACTCAACGGCAAGTCAGACGATCGAAAATTTTCCGAAAACCTCGAAAATTGAACTTTGTATTAGGAGAACATGATATGCGAAGAGGTATCCGGATTTTCAGTAGTACAAGTCAACGTCAGGCCAGCCGCTCGAATGTTTTGAAAAATCAGTAGTACAACTCGACGATAAGTCAGACGGTCGATAAATTGAGAAAATCTCGGAAATTGAACTTTGTATTAGGAAAACATGATGCCGAAGGAGGTGGTACGAATTCAATAGTGCAAGTTAAGGAGAAGTCGGATGTTCGGGAAACATTTGAGGTTCAATAAATGTATATGCAGATTATGATTTTTATTAAATTGTCTTTATTTGCTCATTGTAGATCCATACATATGTGTAAGGTTTGTACATATTTTATTTGTGCATAAATTATATTCTAAACATTCATAAGAACGATGGCTATATTGATGTTTTTTAGTCATACAGAAGTTTAACATGCTTAACTACACTCGGCACGCCATGAGAATTCTACTGCAATACTGTTGCAGACTCCAGTCATAGATGAGGTACAGACAATTATATTAGATCAGTTCACTAGAGCTACCTCAGACCCGTAAAATGCGCGTGGCGTATCAAAGCGACTCTTCAATAGGTTTCCACATCACCCATGAGGTACTCTGTTGTCAATGCGTCTTTTTGTCAGTGGTATCTCCTGTAGGTCTACTGCACTGCTTCGCATGATACCTTTAACACACTGCGCCAGTGTGTTAAGATTTTCTAGAATATCAAGGAACGGTAATGAGTACTTGAATACCAACAACCGAAAAAAATGTATTCTGCATACCACTATTGTGTGCTCATTAAATACAGATATATAAAATTTCCATTTCGCAAAAAAGAAAGAGAAATTAACAATTATTTATTCATCAATTTTAATGTAAAATTGTATGAAAGGGGTAAATGCAGCCCTCTGTGATCTCTACCTTCAAACATGAAGACTCTACTAATCGATACGTTTTCCTGTCGGTAACAGCTATGCTTGCTTTCAGCTATTCGAGACACTATTCTTCTACAATTATATCGATTTATTACTACATGCTTCGCTGCATAACTGACTTTAAATTTTAAAACATATTTTATCAATTTCATGAACACACTTCTCATTGATACTGCTTTATAATGACATATCTATGAAAAATAATGTAATCCATAATGTCACTGGTAACGGTACATTTTCAATTATGAAAAAATTCCATGATTTCTGTTTTGAACAAATTTACAGGTAGCAAAATCTTCTATAGAGTATTCTCTGACATGCTACTTAATAGAGTTGATAAAACAAATTATCAATAAAAAACATACTTTACTTTGAGTGTTCGAGACAACTTGAAATACTTACTTTGCCAATGAACTGATATAAGACTAATTAGGTCTACGACATTAATGGAATCTTTACCGTTGAACACTCTGCAGAACTCTTCGACTCCAGACTTCGTACATTTCAGTTGATCAGGAATATTTTCATTACATACGACCTGTTTCATTTTTTTTCAATTTATTAAAAGCAAAGACATATAGTAACGTAAACATTGTTTTGGATTATACAGTATATTAATTAATTACATAGTACAGTAATTTTTAATGGAGTCTCAGGGGAAAATTTGGGTACAATGGGTTGAAGTACCTGGTACATTACGAAGTCTTTTATCTTCTACATTCATGCAAATATTAAACATATTTTTAGAGGTAGTTTTTGTAGATACGTCAGTGTCTCTTTAGTTGTTAATGTAACAGTTGCTCGTTTAATTTAATTGTCAGAAACTAAGTAATTAAGCCACCGTTGTTGGAGGGTTGAACCAAAATAAAACTACATTGATTTTGTTAATGTACAGCTATTGGAGAACTTATAGGCTTACAATAGACATAAATTTTCTTCTTTTATATTTACTAAATCACGAACTACAAAATGGCTTTAATCACTGAAATCGTAATAATAAATGTTAGGTTCTGAGGAACACATTGTCAGTCTTGCCCAATATATCAAAGATACTAAAATGTAAATACAAAATATTTTAAGAAAATGTATCGTATTGCTAATGACCTTTGATGTTAAAGCAACATTAAATAAATAAATTTTTAAAAAATCGTAGTACAAGGTGTGTCAAATTAAACAAATCAGGGACGAATGAGGGTGAAACTAGTATTAGAGAATCCCTTAGCTAGTAAGAAAGAAAATGATCTAAAGGTACCTCAGTATCCTCCATAAGTTCGTCCTCGTAAACCTTCTCTTTGAGTCAGTAGACTAGCAGAGATGGTATAAAGGTTCTAGGTAGAACCAGAAATTCCTCAGAAGTGCTATTACCAAAGAAAGAGAAAATCAAATCAAGAGTAAAGGGGTATGGAGGGACCGCGGAAAATATACGCTAACGTAAAACGAACTATCTCGCCTAAACTTCGGGGTCCCTTTATAAATATTTATACACGCCGCTACCTTAAAGTCGGCACGCTCACCGGAATCTCACCCCTACCCAAGGTATTCAGCCCCTTGTTTTCCTGTCGATAGAGTGTGCGCGTGTGTTTCCTCCACGCACGTTGGTTGGTAACACAGATAGCATCGTAATGTCCTATTTTAACCAGAAACCTGCTGCAGGAAGATCCGAACGTTTCCGGAATAATCCCCGGGTCCTACGCAACCCCCAATCGATTGTCTCTGTCTCTCATTCTTCGACTGCCGTGCGGATGTCCTGCTCGCTTTTTCTCTGTTATTTTCTTCGTTTTCGCCGCGTCTTCCATTCACATGTAGCACACGTCTTTGTTTGGACCACTCCGCGCATCCACCTTGCCGGAGAAGTATCGCGCAACCCTCTTGAAAAATCACGTCCGGCCATCGAGCCTGGGGGATGAAAATTTTAAACGTACGGCCTGTAGCGTTAATAAAGAATGGACACCGTGCAATTCGGCTGCATGACTTCCCGTTCTGTTTACTGATCGCTGTATTATACGCGGGTGCGACCATGCCCAAGGTTCTTAAATCTTCTGCGCGGCGAGGGATGAATAAATCGGATGCTACTTTGTCGAGGAAATATTCTGAATGCGCGGCGACTGCGAACGAATCGTTTGGAAAGTAAAGCGTAATATGAAATATTGACACGGTAGAAGCGTGTTTTATTTATTCATGATGCATTTATCAATGCTAGCCCTGGCAAAAAAAAAAATTCGATCAAACACACCCTCTCAGCGTGTGTCATTAAGCACTCATATATTCGACGGGAAAAATACTTTCATTTGCGGCGAAAGTAAGCGCAAACATAAAACTCGGCATGCATGAAGGAGAATATTACTGTTAAAGTAAATACAGTATTCGTTTCGTTGAAGGGTACAAAATGAGAAAGTTCGGCTACTTAAAGTTTCTAACAATTCTTACATATTAAATAGACTATTTACCAACCTACCAATATTTTTACCAAATGTTACCTTTTCTATCAAATTTTTGTGAATTCACAGGTTGAACATTTTCTGTTAGAGGTGGTAGGATTATCAAGGACAATGATATATTAGACCGGAACTTAAGGCGGTAGACTCGTTTCCACAATTGCAAGGGTGCGGGATACGCGTTCCCATTTCTCGATAGTGCAATTGTTTTATCGTGATGTTCGAGGGTGATGCGCGGACGTATTTCCACTTAAAGTTGTACGGCTTGAGCCCGGTATAATCGCGGACGCGTCGACTCCCGAATCCCCTCGCACGATTGTATTTACTACCCGCCAAATTAATCTTGGGTAGCCGGTTCAATGGTTCACGTGATAGCAAAGACAACGATTGATTTGGATTGAAAAGGAATACATTAACCCCTTGAACGGAAATGACGAGTCCAGCTCGTCATAAACTTTCCTGAACAAACTGACAATGACGAGCTGGACTCGCCAGAAATTATTGAGGTTTGATGCTTTTTATGAGAGCAGTATCTGTAAGTCATATCGAGTCTATTGCTTTGATATACTTATGTGCATGCTTCTAGTTACCGTTAGAACGTAATTTGTATAAATATATGCAGCCATTATCGCGTAAAGTAAAATCACGTACTTACTTTCGTTTAAATACTATGTAGAACTGTAATATTTTTGTTAAACATTAATGAAGAATTAACCGACACTAATTATATATATAACAATAAACATTCATATAAATGTCTGAAACAAATATTATTTTTAATAATAACAAATTATTTGAGCAACAAAACCGTAAGTTTCTATATCAATCCCTCCTCTTACACTAAGAAAATTAAATCGTCTGCCAGAGCAGTGCTGACTGAAAATAAATTGTCGTTAAAGAAGCGTTTTGTCCCGGATCTGCTAATGGACTCGTCAGTAAGTCAATTCTAGCAAGTCCTGTCGTATACGCTAGCGCACACAAGGGGTCTCGAATGATACTGCGGAATTTAGCGCGCTTGTCCTGATCGCTGAACAACGTAATACCACAATGGAACGTTTTGATACTTGTACTGTAGGATTGATAAGATAACGACCGGTGCGTTGTGCGTGTCTACCGACGGATTCAACAATATTGCTTATCCGAAAGCTAAGAAGGAACTGTTGGAATTAGACTTCCTGACCGTTCGCGATGCGGAAGAAAACGCACTGATTGGTTCCTGCCGAAAGTTGCATTTACCAATTAGCATCCTCAAGAATGTTTAGCTCTCTTTCCGATGGCTTTGTGTGGTGAAGCCTATTTCGAAAAAAGAGAGGGGCGATGTTATTATGGTTATTATGTTATTATAATATATTATATGTTCTTATGGCATGTTGTAAATTCAACAACGGAAAGAAACTCATTTGGGCGATCGCAGAATGAGGTAATTGTTTATTTAATCCTCTAAAAGGCCTTCTAGACACGTGCATATTATAAATATTTTTGGCAAGGGAAAATAGCTACATGCGCAGCTGTATGTAAAAAATAGGATTGTTTGAGGGCGATAAAGGCCAATATCGATTTTTTATCTAACGTTTTGGTGTACCGAAAACTTTTGTATTATCAAGAAATGAGAACGCACATTTCGCACCCTTGCAATCCTGAAAACGAGTCTACTCCTTTAAATGTATTTGATTTCCGTAAAAGTTTTATTTAGATCTAAAATCAAACCAGCAAAGAATTTAGAATTAACACAAAAAAATGATTAAATGATTAAATTATGTTCTTAAGAGTGCCTTAAATCCCACCAATGAATCATAAATTTCTGAAATAATTTAAAGCAATATAAATTAGCATTAAAATAATAAAATATAAATAATCTGTTTACCGAGACCGTGTCTCAAAGTCTATGAATTTTCTCGAATGCATTTAGTTTCGATTTTTTCTAATTGATAAAATGTGAATGCTGAATATTTTAGAAAACAACCAAACAACCGTGTTGGTATATTTTTGGAATTATACAGAAGAAGCGAAATTGTGCGATCAAATAACGAAATATTTTTATTTCTCAACGGCGCGTTTTTTGTTCGACATCATTTGATACGATACGCCGTGTTGTGTTACGATCCACCGAATAAAATCACTCCACTCGGTCGTATACAATAAAACTACGCAATTTGCAAAACTCTAACGTTTCGATGCACTGCAGGTCACAAATTTCAGTCTGTAGAGAATTATTGTATTTTCCAGGACACGAGTGCAAAATGTACGTGGGGAACGAGCACCGTGTGAAATATGTGCAAAAGAGTTTCAATTTATTGCGTTGGCACTGCTCTCTGGGTTACATTGCATTATTTTTGCGTGCCGCGATTGTAACTGAAAACATGTTTATAATAGCCACTCGTGTACACCAGCCCCCAACTTTATAGTACTTGTGTTCATTATTATTTTAAAATTGTTCACTAAATTTTTTACAATCAGTAGAAATACGATGGCCATAATTTTCGGTACACACTCCTTCATTAATCGTTATACCCAGCTTCGTATTTTTTGCAGGTACGTGCGCGTAAAATGATGAGTAGCGTAATACATAATGCAGAAGTCCATCATGAACATATTTTTACAGCTGTTCTTTTAAGCTCACCCAAATTCCAAGCATATTTATTCGGCTGTATATATATATATATATATATATATATATATATATATTCGGATAACATTTTTAATTACATAATGGCTACATTATTTTAGAAGTGAATATATCCAAGTTAGAAAAGTATTCTACACATACCTTTTTATTGGTCGTCATTCATATTGAAGTGATGAAAACAATCCTTACAATATTCAGAACTCCTTTTTGAGATATCCTAGAAACTAGAAAAACAGTACGCTTCTTTTTGAATTTAGCAGCATACAACAATTTCGAAAGACATCATTTCTATGAATAATGCCTTGCATATTTAAATATTTCTCTAAACAACTTCTCTAGCAGGACTCCGTGGATAAAATAACCTTCTTATTTATAAAGCTCTGGAGCCTCGATACAGGGATGAAATTTTAATTAACGTTCCTTGGAGCACCGAAACTTTTTAAAAGTACTATGAACACCGTCCCCCGACAACTGGCCTCTCCCAATCCCTCTATCTCGATCAACTTCCTATATTAAAGGGACGAAATTAATTTTGTCAAACCTCTTGATGGTTGCATTAATCTCTCCGCAAGGGCAAAAACTACTCCGCGGGCATCGAGTCGGCACAATCCCCGATTCACAATTAATCAATCTGCGGCGGCTAAACAACCCCCCGGTGGCGCGCGTGACTTCAAAGACTGCTGACACCGTTCACGATAAATCATCGTCGGCTGGCCGTGGCCAGGTCCCGGGCGTTTTACGATCGAGCAGATGCCGAAATATCGCGGCCGGCATAATAACAGGCTCTCGCGTTTATTTGCCGGCCTCGTATAAACAGCGTGCCGCAGATTCGGTATCGTTTTCGACCGTTGTATCGGTTAATTGCCGGCATTACATTTATTCCGGTGAAAATATTCGAGCGACAGCATCGGACCGCAGCCGTTGCGATCCGAAATGTGCTTATATCCGTCTGTGTATACGTATTTATGCATGTGCTTGTGTGTGTACGCGGCTGTGTATCTGCCAGCCGCGCTCGTTCTACCACCCAGTCATTAACAACCCCCCGCCGAATGCTCATCTGAATGCCGTCAGTTATGCCCTCGTTTAATGATACTTACATTAACGGATGCGTGTTTATGATGTTGGACGCCGGTATGCTGACGCTACTGACGTGTGCCACGTGTGCATGATTGACTAACGTGTTAATTCCTATGCAAGACCGCACTACCCTTCGGCCCCTATGGACTCTAATTTGTAAGTCGCCGGCATCGTCCAGGTCCATCGCGTTTTTGCGAACGCGAAACCGTTCTCCGAATACAGTCCTAACGGGATACCTACGATTGCTACATTTTTCAATACACACACGTGACATAAACATATTTTTTAAATTCTAAACGCACAGCCTTTTTAAAAAAATTTTTTGTTTTGAATATTGCATTGTCATCCAGTTTTGAGCTATCTTGAAAGTTTCAAGTATCCAGCTCATCGGGAAGTTAGTTTAACATCAATTGCAAGATTTGTACCGAACAAAGAGATAGACACACAGAGGCCTCTTCGATTTACAGCGGAATGAATTAATTCAGCAGTTGCATAAAATTAAACTTCAGCTGCCTTTAAGTTTGGAAATGTTGGTTGCCCGACCACATATTGGGACCTGTCTTCTAATCTATAAGTTTTTGAAAAAATGTGTGTAAACTGAGAATTTGATTAGATAGATAGAATAGATAGCCTTAGAGAAGAGAACAGAAAATCAAGATTGGGTTATATGAACAGAAGATTTATTAATAAATTAACCTTAATAAGATCAAAATTAACAAACGAAAGAATATTTAATAATATAATGTGATTACATTAAATTGGCTTTTTACACCGGAATCCTGAAAAGTATAAATAGATAGCCTTAGAGAAGAGAACAGAAAATCAAGATTGGGTTATATGAGCAGAAGATTTATTAATAAATTACCTTAATAAAATCAAAATTAACAAACGAAAGAATATTTAATAATATAATGTGATTAAATTAAATTGGCTTTTTACACCAGAATCCTGAAATGTAAACGTGGCAGTCAACGTGTTAAACTCTTGTAACTTACAAGACAATCAGTCTAGACTCATTTTGGAGCGCAGCGCTTCTATTTGGTTGGCGAGAAAGTAATTTCGGTGTGCTAATGGTACGTGGTGAATAATTTTGAGAAGGTTAAAATTTATATTCAACTGAAGATAGAAAGAATAGTTTCGAACGATTTTTCAGAAAAATTATTATTACATTTTACGTTAATGTAGCTCATATAGTGATTTGTGAAACATACTAATATTAACTTATTAATGAAAGTGATAAATTTTTAATGAAAGAGTGAAATGTTTTAATGAATAAAATAATTTTCTTTTCATTACCAGTGGGAATAAGATTTTAATGAATAAAATAATTTTCTTTTCATTACCAAAGTTAGGAACTCCGATTTCCAGTTATTAAAGATTACACGATGATGAATAGGTCTCACGTGTATATTCACGTATTAAACATGTAAACTTAACATAGTCTACAGATAATGCATGGCCTCAGCTCTATGGAATAGAACAAAGGGACGCTTACACAATATGTTGACACTTTGTCCTTTGCAATTATCTACAAATTCTCGATTAATAATGTGTAGCAATCAATACTAGCAATTATTCGAAGTTGGAAACTTTGAAATTCTACTCCAATAGAAACTGCCGCAATACAAATTATGGGTTGGTTTGGCTTGTACGTGATTATCTTGAACAGGATCAACTTAATCATATTTATCGATCGAGGGCCAATTAAGGTACTTGTAACGTAACATTATACCAAATACCTTATTCACGTATAAATAAAATATACCAACTAGATCACAGAAAGAGTTCGTTAACATCTGAAAATGAATTACGTACTCGAAATTTAACGTAATAAATAAATTAATTCTAAGTTATTAACCCTTCACTGCATAATTTTTTAAAAATTGGAATGAAAAAAATGGAAAGAAGATCACTGTGTATTTTATTTAAGAGAAAAATATTTTAAAAAATTAAAACATTTTCAAACAAATAGACATAAATAAAGAAGGGTTAAGAGAGGAAAAATGTAACATTTTTCCTTAACTTAATTATACACTTTCCTGTTCTGTATGATCATGGACGTGGGGCCCGTGAACCATGAAGGGTTAATGAAAACTTTGAGGAACGCAACACGATGACATCACCGAGCGTCACACACGCAACTTTACGCTCGGGTATCGCAAATTAGTCTTGTTATCCGTATCTCATGGGCTTTCGATTAATTTAGTTGCTTTATCGTCGTCAATTGCTACAAAGGCGACGTTCTCGGGGCTAAGCCGCGTAGCATGCGTTTGACAGGATGTCAGCTAATCGCTTTCCTCGAATCGCGCCTTTAGTCTGTCACGCCACTCACCTGTCTCTTCCGCGATTCTACGTGTTTCACGCGTGAATGGGCCTCAGCCCCTGTCTCCCTCCCAAAAGGGTGAATGGAACGCAGGATGCACAGAGTTCCAGGAGTCAAAATTCTCGGGGGCAACTGGTTATCTTGACGTAGACGCGTTGATTTTCTGTTAACAGTCGCGAGAACCGGAAATCCACCATAAAGCTAATGTGTACAGTTCCTGCGAACGGGGCTGGAAAACTGGCTACCGTGTTTCTCTTTCTCGAGTAACAATTTTACGTTGAAATTTTTTTTGAACCGCTCACTTTTCAGTGTCCAGAAACTTGTAGAGGGAGTTTTCTCTCTAGCGATAAACTGAAACGAAGTTTGCAAAATGCAAATAACCAATGTGCGAGCTCAAAGTTGCACGATTATACAATTAAGAAAGCATACTCCTATTTACACTTTACCTACCAGGAGAATTTTCAATAATTGTGCTGTACCGAAAGAAAGCATAGAAATTTTCTTTTACATTCGAATCTTAAATCAAACTATTAGATGACGTCATTGAGGGTAACTTGTTAATTCACTAATAAAGTGACCTTTCGACGGTCGTGCAAACATTTACAATGAAAATTGCTATTGCTATTGAAGGCTCCATTAAAAAGTGTTAGGCATCTGCCACAAATTTTTCAAAATTATGCAATAATCACCGGTGGGTAATGTGTTCAAAATTAAACGTAGTTCACACTTCCAATAATTGAAATGGTGAAACATTGAAGCTGCTGGAGAAAGCGCAAGGTTGCAAGGAACCCGTGTAGCGGAGGAGCCCAGAAATTGCAGTGTCCGAAAGAACCAGCAAAAGGAGTGAAAAAAGTCGTCTTCCGCTCCGCTGAGAAATTTCCTACACAGTTGTTAATAAGTGTGAGCCGAGCGCAAAGGGGTCGGGACCGCAAAAGCAGCGCACAAGGTGGCAAACGAATGAGACAGCCGAGATATAGAGGAACCAAGGACTGCGACGGATCAAGGAAAAGGCACCAATTGTTCCACCGGTAACAATTGATTAAACATGCTCCGGGTTCGGCGTGTTCACGCTCCCTCTCCTCCCCTTAACTTACCCCCCGCCCCTCCGACCCCCCGAATGATCGAATTTCCTACTGGACACCAAATTGAAAGTGGCCCTCGTGGTGGCATCCACCGCCGGCACGCTGGTACAAACGTGTCTCAGCGGATCTGGTTAGCCGGGATCGGATGGTCCGGATGGTCCGATCGCTGCTGGAACACGGGTCGAGGGGGTGAGCCAAAAGGCGCAGCAGAAATTCAATACCCCTAATGGAAGGGTCAGGTATCGACATGGCTGATTCCGGAATCCGAAGGATTCGTCAAAAGTGTTCGTTCCTACCCGGAATTAATTAAACTGATGAAGATGCGTCTGCTTGCCCTCTCAATCCGCCAACGTTCGGCAACTAAAAAACAGAAATTGCGTTAGCGATTACCACCAACTGCAATTTTGGTTTCCTGTAATTGGAACCCTCTCGATCGATTCTACTATCGAGGCTCCTCGTCTTTAATCGTAGCAAATGGAGAAAAGAAATTTTGTTCGTGTGAAATTTCGAATTTAAAGTGATAACTTTCTTCGAAATCTTGTTTCCGACACCATACTGAGATTGAATTTTTTCTAGAATACTTCAATTATGTGAGAATGAAAGTCCGAGAGGTGCAATATGAATTCAATTATAATAACAAATATCAATTTTGACTTTCCAATAACTGTTTTTATTAAATTTATCAAATAGGTTTTCATGCACATAATTGTTATTATTAGTATAATTTTGTTCTGTATTAAGATGCTCATTTATATTTCCTCTTGAAAATAATAACAACAAGATTGAAAACTTGTAATAACTAGTATTTACAATTTCAAACAACTGAAACATTACGAAAATTTAAGAACATTATTAAAAATTAAGAAAAAAAGAACAGTTCATACCGGCTCCGATTTCACACAATTGATGCAGATAATTTTTATCTTGTATGAAGCTCTGCAGTCTGATAATGAGAATGATAAATCTTAATCTTGGCTTGTAGATCTAATAAAATGCCTCCTTACTTCAATAAAGTTTATGTACTTAATCCATTGTGTCCATAAATGAAATCGTCACAAATGCAAGCATTCACAAAAATTACAAATTACCACAATTACTACAAACTCAAGTATTATATGAGGTATTATATCAATTTTATATCCATACAATTATTCTAGGTCGAGAGAAATGTTTAATTTTAGAGTTAAAATAGCCCCGAGTGAAAAGGGGTAATATAAATATGAAGAAAATGTTTGATTGAGTTTCCGTCGCCAGTTTGTTGAATAAAAGATAGTCTCGTTAATATCTTAAACTATGTCGGTTTCCATATCGCGGAGCATTTGTAGTTGAAAGTTTTCCTCCGTCAGAGACCACAAGCTCCGCACAGAAGAAGGAGATAGCGTGTTCATCATTCTCCCCAGCCAGCAGCAGTCTGCTTTCTTACACTTTGCCTAATTATTTCGCGCGAAGGAAACGTTTCATTTCTTGTGCAGCTTCGTAGGCGGCGCGACTAGGATGGCGGAACGCATTAACGGTCTGCTTAGTATGATGCTTAAGTAGCATGCTAGTCGCGGGCCAAGGAAAACGTGACATCCGTTTGCCGGGATGGTTCTCGATTTTGCACCGTCATGACCTAACACTGTAACTACCATATCAGTCACACATGTGCGACATCATTTCTCGTCCAAACTTAACACTTTAACTACTGGGTGCCTGTTGATGGACTTTTCAACTCTTGTGAGCTTCTCAGATGTACGGTAATGCCTCGATATAATCCACTACTGTGCCAAAGAAAGAAGCACCCGGCCATATTTAATAGAAAAGCGCAAATCTATATACAGGGTGTTCCAAAATTCGTGTACTTCCCGGAAATGGGAGGTTCCTTGGGTCATTTGAAGCGACATTTTCCTTTACAAAAATGACGCCGCGGCTTTTTTTAGGAGTTATTACCAAAAACACAGACCAATCAGAGCGCGGCTAGAGCAAACGCAGTCCGACTCAGCGACAGGTCCCGCTTAGCGTGGCGGCGCCATTGGCTGAGCCAGAATCAATCCGCTGTAGCCGCGCTCTGATTGGACCGTGTTTTTTGTTAATAACTCCTAAACAAAGCCGCTGGCGTCATTTTTGTAAAGGAAAATGTCGCTTCAAATGACCCAAGGAACCTCCCATTTCCGGGAAGTACACGAATTTTGGGACACCCTGTATAAACGAAATCTTGACTCACTTACTCACTCATCAACGCCCAGGCTAAACCCTTGGCCCTAGAAAGCTGAAATGTTGCACAGAGATTTCCTTTATGATCTATACACGGGATAAGAAAGCATATTTTGAAATTTAACCTCTAAGGGGGTGGAAAGGGGTTGCAACGTTTATATGAGGAATATTTTGTTCGTGGTCGGATTTCCTTGAAACTTGGTCTTAATGGTCATTGATACAATCATAGAGGTGAAGGGGGGTTTAATGCCAAGAACATGAGTGGCCGCATTCGAGAATATGACGGTGATTAATGAATCGAAGAAAGGGCCCTTATCACCGCCCCTTGAAGCTCCTGTTCTTCTTGTTAACAAAAAAGGGGTGAATGGGGGTAAAAGATTTTATGGAGAAACAATATCAATTTTCGACGGCATTAAACAGTTTCCTATGCGAGCGAAGCCGCGCGGAAAAGTTGGTAACCAAATAAGAACGCAGTAAATTTTGAAAAAGGGCTCCGCTGTTTAACACTAAACTTACCCCAACTTAAATCATTTTCTTGATTTAATTAGCTCACTTAAATTTTACGGTTTTCATTATACTATACTATTCGGTATACTATATTTACCTTGCCCTACAATACGTGTGCTATATTAATTTTCTTTAAACCGAGATGACATTCTCTTTTGATTTTGTTAATGTATAGTTAACTATAGTTACTATATTAATTAACTATAGAGAATATAGACATACAATAGACATTTTTCTAGGATATCACGAACAACATAAAACTTCTGATCACTGAAACCGTAAAATAAATCGTAGGGTAAGGGGTTAAGTAAAGAAGTCAATTCAGTAATTTCCTATGAATGCGTTTTTATAATTTCAATAACTATGGATTAGATAACCGGTAACTTTGAACGTGGTAGGTTTAGTATTAATTGAATAGTTCTGAGAATATGTGTTGTTGCGGATTATCTAATACTTTAAATGCAGTAAATCAATCATTGTACAATACAATTTCTACATGAAGATATTATTTATCATTATATCTTATAATTACACTGGATACTTCTTTCTTTTGCACAGTAGTCTATCTAAAACTTCTGGACCGAAATGTTACTTATATCGTGTACACACACTGTTCCGTGATCTCTTTTTTCTTGCTAGGATCGAAAGTAGAAAAGATAACGAGTTTAAAGTACAGACAAGAAAATCTAATGAAAAAGACAACTTTTTGAATTTAATAATTTTTATGGAAATTTTATCAACTTCTATTAATGTTTGTAACATTTTTCTGATTTAACTAACATCAAACAATGCACAATTTAGATCATGTTTAATCAGAAAAACATAAGTGTTCAGGTAATAGAATTGACTGATGTTCACAATAAATTATGATGTATATGGATCACTTTATATTAAAGAAGAGAAATAATAATATATATTTCATAATATATAAAGATTACTTTATACTGAGCAAGAAAATTTGCTCTGGATGATGCTGAATTGTTTTATAAACAATAAGTTGACTATTCACAAAAGTCTTCTCCGAATTTGATAGAATGTAGATATGTTCTACAACATTTAGAAGATTTTTTTCTATTTTAAAATCACTATCTTTGAAATGTTGAAATTTCTAAAATCGTCTGATCCTGGTAGTTGGCTCCATGAGCAAAACTGTACAGGGGCATTTCGAATATCGGGAATCGTTTCCAGATAGCTGCCTCAGGCAAGCTACTGTGTACACTACTAAGGGTTTTCGAAATTTTTCAATCGGATTTTGTAAATAGTTTCATGTACAAAATGTTCTCAATAACCACACTCGTTTCGTCCCTAGGCAAAATTACCAATTTGAAAGCAATTTGTTTGAGAATGTAGTCGAGCGAATTTTGATCGCGAACACTGTTCAAATTTACCATCCCTTTCTTTTTGAGAACATTCCCTTCGATCTACAAATTTTCTCCCACCAAATCGGTTCTTGCAAAATAACAAAAAAAGCGAACGGTGAAATCCAGCAGACAAAAATTTTAATTAAATTCGAGAGAAACGGAGTTGCGAAAATTTCTCGTCTCTGCGGCCTGCTCGGAATTACATTGTTCCTCTTTCGTCCCTCTCCAGTCCTTCAATTTATATCACTATGTTATGAAAAAATATTTTTGGACGAGTCCGAGATCTCGTTGTGGAATACTTCATATTTCTTCAGTTTGTAGCGAGGGCATGTAAATGCATTGCGGTACCCATGAGATTCTAAATTATTATGCAGAAATAAACTCATTATTTTACATGACTTCCATGTACATAAACTTTTAACGTATAATTATTTTAAAAAATCAAAGATATACCGCACAATATCAGGAAGGAAACAAATTATAAATTCTTATTTTGCATATATTGTTGTAAATCGGTTTTTGTAACTCTTTTTGAAACAAAAATTGTGTAATATATAACATATAAATATGTTCTAATTTTAACGATTTAATTGTGATCCATTGCAAAAGCAGATAATTATGATTGAATAAAAATAACTTACAATATTCGATGCTCCAATTGATTTACTGTAATTCTTTACCGAGTTAACAAATGAAAAGAAAATATTGATGATAGCTAAACGAGTGTATATTTACACAATGTTACAAACCAACGCAACGGTATATTACGAGCTCACAGTGGATCTTTACTCAAAATAAAAGTTCTCGATCTAAATTCCAAAAAACTGAAGTAAAATATTTTATTTTCATTCTTCATATGTTTAATTAATAGATTAAACGTAATAGAACAGTATTTTTAAAATCTTCTAATTTTTAAATGTGTAATTTTTAAATGTGTAAAATCCACTGTATAATTATAAAGTACGAATAATACCTTACACTTTTAGAACTATATTTATTTCCATTTCCTATTGTAATATAATTTTCTATTTACAGATTTTTAAGGTAGTTTGTATAGAATATCGAACCACTAATTTTGTAGAAATTAGTTTATGATATCGGCGCACAGGTTCGATCAAAAAATCAAAACCAAGCAATTTTGCAATTTATAAAATTTTCCTCAACGTTTCGATCCGATTCTGGATCATCCTCAAGAGAAATTTTGCGTTTGCTGTGTGTAAATTATCAACGTTTATGTGTGTCACTGTATTCCATGATATTAAGAATTAGATAGAACACTATTTTTCTAATTGCAACAAGTTCCCTACTAGATGTACGAGTAACAGTAAACTTCGAAACTGCGCTATGCAGGTATTTTGCAGGGAATGACTTCGCTTGCATTCCTGCAAACACAATCTCACTGTAATACGGTTGGCGAGTCGGAGAAACCGCTGGTACAACACTGCGTTTTCACCGAACGAAGTACAAGAATCAAGGGAGAACTTTACGGAAATGCATTGGGCCAATTTACAAAATTTATTAAGATCTCTCAAGAAAGCATAGACAAAGAAGAGGAATAAATTCCTTGAGAAAGCAACACGTCAATAAAAACAACGCAGGAGGAAGCTGTAAATAAACCGTTTGCAAGGACGCAAACGTCTTCCCTGCGCTCTCCATTGATGAAGAACAAGAAAAATACAGTGCGAGAGTCCAACATAATTTCTATCAAGTATATTCTAATAAACATAACAGTTATATTTATATTTGAAAAATTACCACAATATTTTAAACGTAGTAGAAAACAAACACGGAATTTTATTTTGAATGGTATGAAGTAATACAGAAACATTACTATTATATTCAAGTTCAAATGAACTATTCAATTTACTTGGTCATGTGATATCGAAGATTTTATTGTCGATTGAAAATTGTTTAATCCTTACTGTGAACAATCAGCATCATTTCAAAATATGAACAACTTCAACAAGTACAATTTTATTGAAAAATGGAATTACTCGATTTGCAACAAAGTCATCAATTAGTCCAAATCAATGTGACAGCTATTCTAAACAAGATTAAGGGGGAGAGCATCCTCATATCTTTCATTTTTTTATATACACCATATTTTAATTATTTTGAAATAAATATTTTGCCTTGTATTTTGTACAATTCAATGAGATTATATTTATTAGGTTTCGGCGGCCACCAATATTTTTTATATTCAGAACACATCATTCTTCCATGAAATGCTTACACATATTATTATAACCGTTTTACGTATTTCGATCGACAACGTGATTTTTTTCAAAAATACATAACATAATTGATACATTCTTACAGACGCAATACAGAAATTTATATGTTCTTGAAAATGGTCTGGATTTGAGACCGAAACGTTGAAAATTAAATTTCATGTAACATTTTGCAAATTTGTTATATTTTTAAAAGTGATCGAACCAGTTCACCAATATCATAAAGTTTAGTTTAAACATATTATTATGTCACGATAAATTAGGAATAATATTAAAACAATACTGTACGATACTGCGGTAATCGGTACAATTACCTAACCGTATTACACGGGGTTATTTCTGTGCGAAATTATCCGGATGGTCAGACCAGCTTCTGCGACGCAACTCTGAGGGCTCCTTTTATCCTTCCACTAATTTATCCAGGATTTCGCGACTGCAAGAAGGAAGATAAAAAAGGAAACAGATTTAACTCTCTCCGGTTAGCGATCTTAACCAGTTAAGGGACATCGCCAGAAAAACGACTGGCTGGCCCACTTAATATTTCACCGTATTAGCCAACGCCGAGGCACATTACTCATGGGGCCTCTCATACTGGTGGGAGAATGCCGAGCTTCGCCTCGAGAGTGGCAATCGTCGATAAAACGGAATTACCGACGTTAATAATCGAGGCGAGCTCTCGCGCGTTTACTCGCGGGACACTCGGTTATCCAGCGACGCGTGCACTTGAATTATGCACACGAGGCTGCCAGTCCTTAAATCCATCCGCAAACTTCCCGGTGACGTTTCTAGCCCTGCGCTTGATTAGGGGACACGGATAGCCTGAACACGCTTTTTTCCGTTGCTGTACAGAACGTTTTAATGCTTGTGCCATTGGTGGAAAGAAAAATTGATTTTTCAAAAATGGCACGGTAGTGGGCAATTGTGTTGTACTCGCGCACTCTTTAAAGCGATATGACTTCTTTAAAATTGTATGAAAGGACTTGATTTCTTTTTTTGACATGTCAGAAGATTTTATTTATTGGATCATGTGTTAAATAATTATTTAAAAAATTTATTGATCGACATTGTAAAAAAGAAAGTGAGTTTAACTCTTTCATTTAACGATAAGCCTATAATAAAGATTTATAACTCCAACAAACTTTTATACATATCGTATATCAATAAGATGTATATCGGGTGCGGCATTTAAATGGGAACACTTAAATATCTCGATTATTAGTCATACAAAACATCTCCACAGAATAAAGTTGTACTGTTTCAAGGGGCGAATTTGATGATGGTAAAAATTTTTTCTTAAGGTAATTTTTTCACAAGATTTTAAGGTCGTCGATATTTTTTTTAAATGGAATCATATATTTTTTTATTCATATATTTATAGAGAATAAAATGACAAATTCAATAACCTATCATAATGTATGATTCGCCTTGTATTGATGTATGATCAATGCCAATGGCCATCATTTTGAACATGACATATGATTTCTGGAAACGTAAGTAAATTGTAACTATCAAAATCATCTCTTAAAACGGTACAGCAGTGTTGAAACATTGAAAAGTTGATATTCTTCATTATCAGTTTTAAACGCTCCGTACTTGGTGAACGAACTTGGCCCGTATTCTTAAAAAAATTCTTGCGAATATTCGAATGATTATGGAAGTTATACGACTTAATGTAACTAAGTCACAGTCTATGAGAACCGCCATTTCAAACTTTGAAGTCGTTTATCTTGAAAGTGCATTTTTAAAGACGGTGAACATCATAACTTTAAAACGGATGAATATTTTTACTTTAAATTTAACCTGAAGATATAGAGCACCGCCCTGCGTGGGATGAAAGTCGGAGGATATCAATATCGGATCATTGCAAAATGATTTATAAATTATTAACGACCACCTCTTCTTTTTTAAATTACTCGTAAATGTATCCATTACCTATCATTAAAAAGTATTGGTATGATGATCAAATTAAATTAGAGGAACTCAACTTACAATTTAACGAAACCATTGATTCAGCAATACTGCTGTACCGCCTTGAAAATTGCAACTTTTTTATTTAAATACTGCAAGCTTAGGTATTTTAATAATTTTACAAATAATTACACTGGAGATACTAGTGTGTTCTTGTATTCCAAATATTTTCAACATGTATCTAAAATTTTAGTAATTAGATAAGAAATGTTCATGTATTTTCAGCATTATTTACAACTTTAAATTATTAAACTTCAAATATTAATGAAGTTTATAACTACGTATACATTTCTATATTGAGAGTTTATACATACTTAACTTTTCCACCAATTACTGCCCAGCATTTTGAATTTGTATAAAAATATGCTGATCAATAACATTGAATGTGCTTTATCTTCGTATTACTAAAACCACAAGGGAAATTAATTTACTAAATCGACATTTCCCTTGTTGAAATGAATATAAATTTCGATAAACCCCTGCAACGTATTACCGAATTCAATTTTGTCCGTCATGCGGCAAATGCGTTTAAATCAAGGACAAATCTTCAAATAATATACTGTTATATTAATTGAATAATAATATGAGTGAATCAATTATTAATAACCGGTATTGAAATTTCATCTTAAACAGGTTCGAAATCGTTAATCTTGAGCCCGACTGCATATATTTATGTATGAATTATACACGAATTCTCTAGTTCCGGTTCTCACGCCGCCAGAACTTGATTCGTGGCAGAATATACAATTCATGCTCGAGTGTGCTAAGTATGAAGTTTAGTATCGAACGGTATTTTCTCAGAATATTCCTCTCGAATAAACGAAACGGTAGTTGCCAAATTAGCAGACGATAATTATTTTTGTTCGGATTAGTTAATTTATTGATTCGTTAACGTATTATTTAGAATATTCCTAGCAGTTAGGATCGCCTAGTGATCTTAGGTATTAAGAGAACAGTTCCCACGTATTACGCGGTAGTTAGGCATATCAATTTCACAATAGCTACCGAAATACACAATAGATTACCCAAATACCAGCTACAGAACCCTTCATTGTAATGATAATACGCTCTCTTCGTATTTATGTGAGACTCCATCTTCCATTCCAAAGATAATATTCGAACTTTTATATTATTTTGATACTCTGTTCAACATAACATACTTTCGACTATTATAGTGATGTATTGCATTAAAGTTTTATAATTATTAGCAAATCTTATTCTTCAGTAACAACGGGCCAGAAGGTCCACTTCGCCCAACGGCAAATAAATGATAAAATATAAGAATCCTATTACAACATTTTAATTTTAAGGTTATATTTTTTAGATATAATAAATTCAACAATAAATTACTAGTGAAAGATGAGAATATCTATACTATTTACACTTCATTTTATATATTTCTTCAAAATCAAAATTTACATTTTAATTTTAAGGTTATAATTTTCAGATATAATAAATTCAACAATAAATTACTAGTGAAAGATGAGAATATCTATACTATTTACACTTCATTTTATATATTTCTTCAAAATCAAAATTTACATTTTAATTTTAAAGTTATAATTTTTAGATATAATAAATTCAACAATAAATTACTAGTGAAAGATGAGAATATCTATACTATTTATACTTCATTTTATATATTACTTCAAAATTGAAATTTACAACAGCCCTGGTCTCCTGAACCAATACAAAGATTCTCATAAAGCAGCATCTTCGGACAATTCAGACGCTCGGGAAGTGGACTTCGCATCTCGCGTACCAATTAGATATATCATATTGGGAATGGCCAACGGAAACAAATAGCAGAATTCCCGGAGGGCAATCTGTGGCTTCACGAGGTAGCTATCGTTCAGTCCTTTGCTTAAACTCCGGGGGCAGCACGCCAAGAAACTTGGCTTCGCAAAAACTTTCCTGGAGCACCATTGCGCGTTAATTATCGAGGAGGAGGGGGAAGGGGTGGGGGAGAGGTGTCTCTTCCACGGCGAGATTATCCGAAAAAATAACGGGGCGAATTATCACGGACACCGCTTCGCATAGCGTACGCGAATTATTGCCTGACCGTGATAAGCTTTAACGAGGCCGCGTGAAATTTTTATTTTCAATGTTATAAGGATGGCCGGCGAGGGGAACACGGGGATGAACGGTGGCCGCGTGACCGCGAAACGCGCAATATCTGCTGGCCGCCGTCACGTTTCGGGGATTTATCAGTGCCGGGATGACAGGGAAAATAATGAAGTCGGTGTCGCGAAACTCGACCAGCGCCGTATGTTCCCTGGCCGCGGGAAAGTGGCCATTTTTCCGCCCGCAACGTCCCGCATCTACATATTTAAATCGGACGCGTATCGACGTCGGCAATTCCGCTCCCGAAAACGTCCATTACACCGCGTTACAGGCGACAGGCGCTCGACACATAAATTTCTTTCCGGAAACAATACGGGAACATGCTAATTCACTATAAAATGGTATTTTTTTCGCTGTTTTGCGCTGATGTCGAGAGACATCAGGACCGCGAAATTTACGAAGTTGGTCGGTCTGACTTGCGAGTGCGACTGACAACTCGTGATATCGTATTGTAGCGTTTCGTGAATTGCGAAGTGGTCCCACAAACAAAACACCCACTTAATGTTCGGACACTTTTTAACCCCTTGCACTCCGAATTACTTCTCGATTTTATTCCCAACGATTCCCTACTATTTTAAGTTTTTTATTTGAAATTTAATTAAAAGGACATCCCCTTGACTGCTACTAGGGATTACAATACCGGTATTTCGTGCTATTTTGCAATTTCGTGAAACCGGTATTTGCTAAAGTAAAATACCAGTATTTACGGTATTAGATATAAATAATAAATATTGTTTTTGGGCATCTACTCTTATTTTAAATATGTCTTTATAAATAGTTCAAGTAGTATAAGTGCATTATGTTTTTTACAATCACATTTCAAAAATATACAGTTAATAAATTAGGTAGTGTTTTTTTCTGTGATATTTAATTATTCTTAATATTTATACTATATCTCTTTACTCTTAGTTGATATAGTATCTTCTTAATAATAATACTGCATGTTTTGTTCCTTTATTGTATTATAATACTGTAATGGTTTATTTCTTATGTTATATTTTTTGTTTCTGATGTTAAACATTATTATTTCACTACTCTTATTAATAACGTTTGATTATAACATTGTGCCTTTATTATATATTTGTACATAACAAAATTTTTTATATTTTTACAGTTTATTATTTTTTATATAAAACTAGTAAATACGGCGAAGAAACACCTGTGTTTTTTTCCTTTTGAAAATTCCTAATACCTAATACCTAATATTATTCTTTTGTGAAACTTTTGCATACGTATGTCACATTTTTTCTGGTTAAAATCAGATAAAATGTAGTTCTTGACAAAATATTCGACAGACATTTTTACCAGTGAATATCATCCATTTTTAGGAGAGAAAAATAGTCCTCATAGTTGGATATGCAAACCACTTTTCCATTATTTCAGAGAATAATTGTAGAGAAACGTTTTTAAACATCTAATCTGCAAATGTTTTTCGATTTATGAATTCGTCATCGTAAATTATTAAAAAAATTCATTTACTCTAAGAACATATTAAAAAGCACTGCGTCTTTGTGCAATGTTATGTACACTGCCGATTCATCTTCCGCGATCACACAGTGATATTTTATTTTAATAAACGAAGTATATCAGACAAATTCTCTACGAAGATTAATTAAAACTGAACGTGGAAGGACGTTGTACAAGGAATTACAAAAAATGTCATTAAGAATATGACGATTTCAAATAAAAAAAATTAATTTTGTTTAAAATTTAGTTAAAGCGAAATTGACATAATTACGATGTGCTATAACTTGAAGTTGAAACAATAAATAGATCAGAGTACACAGACAAATACTTGCGATGAGGAAAATCCTATGAAATTAAAGACATTCGTTCTGGCGAAAATAAAGATGGAGTATCTTTAATTATGCGGTTCGAAATGTGCTATTGACGAGTTCGTTCGACACGAAACTCTCTAATGAGCAGCGAAACCGTCGTGAAAGAGCTCGAACGATATTGCCGACGCTATGAAATAATTTACACCGACCACAACTCGGTACGTTGTTTCATATTAACGTTGTGCTCGAAAATAAACTGGACGTCACCCTTTTAGTATCAGTAGCTCGTCACCGAGCGCGTAGTCGCTTCCGGCGAAAGTAAGCGACTAATTTATTTGTTTTCTGGTAACAAAAGTTTGTTGTAAATCAGGAGCGTAATACGCGCTCGATGTAATAAACAGATAATTAATAAATATTGTATATTATGCACCGGGAAGCAAACATCACGAGCAACGAATATAATTCGCAGAATAATGATGCAACCGTTCATTGCTCTAGTTAATAATGTTATAATCAATTCGACAATCATTTAGCCCGCCATCACATTATGTTCTACAATAATTTACTATTATTCCAATTGAAATGCTGTATATTGCGTTGTACTACAAATATCTTCGAAAAATAATAACAGGAGGTAAAATTCTGTTTCATTCAATAAAGGTTTGGAAAATTCATATGCAAGTAGACAATCTTGTGTATACGTTGCAAATAAAATATGGACTGGAAATTACAATCTACAATTTTACTATAACTACTACTTGTTTTGTCATGAATACACTAAATCTATTTTGTTTATTAATAAAGTGTTGCAGCACTGTTATAATCTATGATGTGCTCGAATTTATATATACCAAATGAAGTTGTAAAACATGTAAGAATTTCGGCTAAAGATAAAATGCATTCAAAAAGTATTTCAACACTAAAGTTTTGATTCTAGAGAAATCGTAAAATCTTTTCAGAAGAAATTATGTCAGTCTAAATATTGACACGTTCTCGAGAACGGGACAACATTCGATACTGAAAAATGCTGTTTGGATTTGTTGTAAAATAAATATTTTTAATACTATCTTTCACTTAAATTTCCGAGCATTTATTAATTATTGACACTAAAGTTTTAACGCGAGAAATAGGAAAGAGATAATTCTAGTAATTATCGATGAGAAGAGGATTCGCCCTGCTCATGGACCCTCGTTCAGGGCGAAGATCATGAACGCGCAGTTTACTTGGATTACTCGGACCAATAAATCACATTCATCCACCATTTTATTGCTCCCGGGAACGTTTATTCTTTCTTGCTCGGCGGTGCAGTAAATTTTGTCATTTCTCTTTCGTTCGCGTGTTTCCCAAGAAAGCGCAGAGAAGAGAGGAAGAATGTGGAAGGAATTATACTGGTTGATAGCGCGAACATGGTTCCCTCGCGTGCGTTTTTCGTGCCGCAATAAAATTTCGTTCTCGCGGCATCCATTTTCTCGGGAGCCGACGAATTTATCGAATTCATTCTATCGATGACTCGCAGACCCGGCACGAAATTACCGGGGGAAAATTCATCGTCCAAATAAATCAACCCGTCGAAAACGTAAATTTAATTCAACGCACCGGGGTCGCGAGTTAATGCTGCTTTTATTAAATTTGGAATAACAACCTGGCCACGCGAAGTTGATGCCCCATCAGACGAAAGTTCCGTTTCATTTGAGGGAAGTTTTCCTGTCGACAATACCGTGCACGTGAAGACACGGTATATGTTAATGTTGCCAGATTTTTGTTACAGGTTCGCGTAAAAAGCGGGCATATAGAAAGGGTTATGGCAAACTTTCGGTACATTCGCCGCAAAATAGAGAGAAACGTCTCGTAAACGAGAGCGCAACGATCGTCTGTCTGTTTCTGAAATTACAACCTATTTTCGGTACTTCATTCGTTTTATCTGTATGGTGTACTTAACGTACTCGTTGCAGAAACAACGGTCGTAAAAGTATCGTAATTGCAGTCATTTGTTCATCGAAATTGGAGACGAAAACTCATTATAATAAATAATCTAGCGGATATAAATGTTTACGTCGAAACGGGACAGCTTTATCTCACAAATTAATTTTAATGCGAATATAAATATTCATTATATTACATGTAAGTATTTATTTTAAAATTTAATTGTGATGGTACCAGCCGATCAGCCCACGATCAAATCGATTTACCCTTGACAACCGAGATTCGTTGGGAAAATAACATTGATTAGCGAATGTCAGAATGTAACGAACCGTTAAAGAATAAACAACCATTTAATGAAACCTCCTATATTTATTTTATTATTATTTTTAAGAAAATTGAGTTAGAAAATGCGACGAGTACACGTATTATTGAATAGGAATAGTTTGACGCGGCTATGTTCGACCAGTTCTACTTCCAAATGCTAAGCACGCGGTCTAGGTCGATTTCTAAAATCGCTTATTTCGATAACAAAGCCACATATATAAAAATGATATTTCACATTTTTAACGTACTTTTTTATGTAGAATTATT
>CM052337.1:4461600-4476072 GCA_028455595.1 Lasioglossum vierecki | reverse complement strand
GGATGGATCAAGGACTTTTATGGCTCAGACTTTTGGGACATTTACGCATAAAATACTGTATTTTGTTTTCCCTGATCATACCACCAGAACTACTGTGTGTGTGAATGTGTGGTGAGAATGAACGAGAGAGAAAAATATATCAAGTCAGGGTTGGGCAAAAATTTAATCAACGAATAACGAATAAAGTCCTACTACAATCGTTAATTACAGTTAAACATTAAACACCTACTTTAGTCGTTAATGATGATTTCTTTTTTTTAAACAACGATTGACGATTAACTTCACCAATCGATCGAATCAACGTCCATTTTTCAATGATTACCCTTTCTAATCGTACAATTTTAATTGATTAATGCCCAACTCTGTACGAAGTGAACTTAGGTGTATGAATTAAAGAAATGAGTGTGCACGAGGGAGGAGTATTTGTTTGCAAATTCGTTTGTCGTTGACTGATCATTTGAGCTGCATGTATTAAGTTAAATTAGATAAATATGAGAAATTTTTGTATTTAAGAATTCGTGAGAAATTATACACCTTTTAACCCTCCCTTTAAAAAATTTTTGAACAATAAATAAAATATATTCAGTGATCGGATTGCTCAAAAAAATTTTTAATATGAACATTTTTTATGTTTTTGATACACTTTTAACTCCGGATTTTATTAATTTCCGACAAAAATGAGTTGGTGAAATTGAAAGATTTTAATAAAATATTAATATATTATTTTCACTGTATTAAAATTATTAGCGAAAAAGATAAATTTAGATAAATTTATTTACGATTCACTTTACAGTTCCAATAAAAAATTAGCCCTTCGCTGCATAGTGTATATCTGATACAGTTAGAAAGTCTGGTATATCGTAAACTAAGAATGTGGTTTCTTACTACATTTATTTATGCGTATGTTTCTGAAAATGTTTTAACTTTTCAAAATATTTTTCCCTTAAATGAAACACAAAAACGGACCTTCTTTCAATTCTTTCATCCCAATAAAAATTTCATGCGGTGAAGGGTTGGAACTCGTTTGTAGATCCTAACCAAGGAGAAAACTTTTATCTATCGTATGCCTATATCGCTACCTTGGCAAAAAACCTGCATAACTCAAAAAATTGCTATTGGTCGCTTATGTCATACATAAATGAAAAAATGGTATATTTTTATATTGAAATGTCTGACAAATGTAATCGCATAACCGACGATTTTATGGAGATAAGTAATATTTAGTTAAACTTTGGTTAAATCCTTAAATGGGATTTTCTCTAATCTAGTGGTTTTCGAGTTGTGCCAGTTTTCTTCCAAAGTAGCGGTACACGTTCTCGAATAGCTATATATTAAGAAAGCCGAACTACAATTTGATTTCGGTTACAGGAAATTATTTAGATACATTTTTATTAAAGTCTATTCAGAATTTTCATCAAAAGTTAGACACGATATTGTAAGCCAATGGGTTAAGGTTCTACCTCATATATGGTACATTTTTCATTCACCTAAAGAGAATAGACACAATCCAGTACCATTGTTAACGGGTTTACCTTTAGTGTCTATGAACGATATATCTCGTGGAACGTTTGCTACCCATCCAACAAAACGATTCTCTCGAGTCCAGATATTGTTCGTTTGCCGCTTTAACTATCTGTAGGTAATGTTTTGCGACTATGCGATTCAATTTTTTATTCGTAGAACTTTTATTGCTATAGTGTGGGACGTCACGCGAAAGCAGAAGTTATAGACGCGGATTTAAACGTGAAATATCACGTGGATGAAAGTTAATTTCAGAGAAATTTCGCCCTGGCGTGCTAAAAAATTTATATGAGATCCCAGTTACTATTTGTATTAACGATTAAGCCACGCGTGGCAACTGTACAAAAAAAATGATCATACACATAATATAATTATTAGACAGCGGATTTTATGCGTTTATGAAAAAACTAGATAGATGTAATTTAAAACACTAGAAATATTTGAAGAATTTAAATATATTGTTATATTATTATCCACCTATTAAATGTACTTAGAAATAAAATAAATTACTATTTCACTGCAGTTTATTGCAATTTAATTTGTAAAAGTTTATTTTGCATAATGAACCGCTCTCTAATAATTATTCATTTCGTAAAGAAACATACGAACAAGTAAGAAAGTTTTATTTAAATTATCTAATAAGCAGTACTGCTGGTTTCTAAACGATATTATAATACTAAATCAACGATGGCAACTATGTCCTAACATAACTTTTCAATGTTTCGAAGACAAACAAGATATGGAATATTATTCTTGCAGCGATTTATCGAAAATGGCTTCAGTAAACAGTTAATACAAAACCGACAAGGAATGGAAATAACACAGTGCGTCACGGAGTGAGTGTTTTGAAAATCATTTGGTAAACATCATGGCAAACGCATGAGCCGGAAAGAAGGAACACGTCTGAACTTCTAAAACAGCGTAAGCGAACCGGAAACCCGTCTGGCTCGAAAAAATCACCGGAAACGGTCCGTCCGTTTTTCCAAGCGAGGAAAAAATTCGACGCATAGTTCTGTCCATTGTCCCGACTCATAACGAAATTTTTCGCAATGGCGGGAACCAATCGGACGACCGGCTGGCGAAGCACAATTTCGCGTATTTGCCGATCCTCCGGGCGAAAGCGAAACAAACGTATTCCCCGTGTTTAATCATCTGGCCCGTTGTCTCCCTCTTTTCGAGGTCGACCGTGACGCCGGCTGGCGACCATTGAGAGTCGCTACGCCCGTTGCATCGTTACAAATCCCCGGAGATCGAAAAAAAATGCAAATCAGGCTACTTTTCGGACCAGAGCGTACGACTGATTTTTAACGGGTGCCCTTCAAAATTTTACGCGCATGCCTCGAACCTTGAAATGTTTGTTTGGGGAACTTATTCAGATTGGGGACGAATCAATTCTGATGACGGAAAACGAAGAAGACGATAGATATTTTATACCGACGATGAATTTCTATTAATTAGTCGAAAATAAATGAACACGATAACAACCCCTGGTGTGCATATGGCAATTTCCCTAGAGATTTCATAGTCACTATAAAGGATCACCTTTCCGATGAATAAACAATACAGCTACACGTCTGTTGAAATTAGTATTCGCAGAAGATTGTTTAAAAGGAAAAAGATTTTAATAGGAATGTTGAGAATTAAAAATTTTACAAGTTCGTAAACATAAAATTGCTTTGTAAATCAAGTAACAAATGAGACCATGAGTAATTTAATATTACTAAAAAAACTGTTTAAAATAAGCAGTAATCAAGGAACTGTCCTTTGAAGTAAATTTCAAATAAAACACGAAAAATACAATAGTTCGAAGTGCAAAGGGTTAATTCTTAGCAGTCGAGGGGTGACTCAGAGTCGCCACTAAAAACTGTACCATTATTCACAATACCGTTTACATTATTAAATATATTGGTATCTAGTCAATAACTACACATTCAATTTAAAAAACACACCAAATTTGAAATAAACGTGGAGAATGAAAATATTCTAGGTTGGAAGAAATGTTTAATTTTTAAGATAAAATAGCTTCGACTGCCATGAGGTTAACCCTTTGCTCTACAATATTGTGTAAGAGTCATGATGAAGATTCTGATCAGTAAATAATAAATGTTTACGTTACGAATTTCCATTAAACCGAAATCAAGATTCTACTTTGGTTTCGTCGATATATAGCTGTTGGAGAACATATAGGCAATTAATAAATATAATTTTTCTCCTGTTTTACGAAATTGCGAATTAAAAAAGCTTTTAATCACTAAAACCGTAAAAGTATATGTACGTACTTTCTTAGAAGCTTGTTCCTTCATCGAATCCACAGCACGCTACCATTTACGCGATACGTCTTCATAAAACACAACAGTTCTGCACAATCACTAAACGTTGGACCAGACACTTTACGAAATTGTGACAGCGAACGAGGAGAATTTCCTCCGACCGTGGTCAAAATAATACTGGGAATGCCACCTCGGTTTTTCTTGCGAACGATTAGGGTGGATTTACGTGGGGAATTGCTGCGATTGTTAATTGGACGCGGGCATGTCGGAAGGACTTTAGGTCGAGGAGTGGGAAACTATCAAGGAAATTTTTTTCGTTTTGCCTTCGGTCGTTAATGACGTGATGTCGCACATGTTTGTTAACACTAGAACTACCGGACCAGTCAAAATGACTGGTGCAAACTTTTTTCGATTAGAAATATTAAACGTATAAATATGCTTCTTTGAAAATTTTTTTTAGTGAACTTTATTATAGTACATATTTAAATATTGCCTGTACGAAATCTAAATAAATAAAATATTGTCATTATTAGAAGGCAATGTATGCCAACTGCGTTTAGTGCTCGGCAGTTCTAGTGTTAAATAATAATGGGTCAGATCGGAGCCGATGAGTCTACGCCAAGAAACAATATCACAATGAGGTTGATTTAATGGGTTCCATGGAAATCACCGACACTTTCCCCGACACGGTTTTTACCGACTCCAAATTTAACCGACAACTACTTTGGCCGACAACGATTTTCGATTAGTTCTCGATCAAAATCGTTGTCGTTTAAAGGCGTTTTCGGCCAAAGTAGTCGTCGGTCAAATCTGGTGTCGTGAAATGTTGTCGATGAAAACCGTGTCGGGGAAAGTGTCGGTGATTTCCATGAGACCCGATTTAATACGTTTACGCCGGAGCTGCAATTAATTCATGATTCTCTTCAATGAGCGGCGCCGTTTTAAATCCTATTATTTAACATTGAAGCGTAAGCTTGAACAAATTTGAACAAAATCCGTAACAGTAGTCCAAACAGTGTTCTATTGGATATGGTCCTTAAAACAATGCACACTGGCATTTTTTAAATAAAACACTTCTTTATCTCACGACGCGGAAAGAAGTTCTTTACTAAACGAAACTTAATTTCAACTGACTCTAAGAGGAAAACTGATGGTACCCCAAAAGGAAACAGGCCGCCTCGTGTCTCAGACTGTTTAGGTTACTCCTTGAAGCAAAGTATCAAATGACATACCTCGAAATCTCTGTTTAGAAACGATTCTTTGATCGTTTCATCGATACTTCGTAATCTCTGGTTACGAATACGATACTGAGATCGTTGATTTATTTTTGACTACGAACAATAAGTTCATTGCGCTGGTAACTTATTGATAATCCAACATGTTCTGAAGCAGCGCACTGTGGTCTAAAAGTCAGTTTTAGCGTGAATAAATTTAAAAAATCGACTAACGTAAATCTGTTAAAATTTATACATGTATGATAGTTTGATGTATATAATTGTTCAAATTGAAGAATGGTTCAAATTGAAGAATTTGAAATGAAAGAATTGCGTTAGTAGATTACTGGAGGTTTTTTTAACCGAAGGAATGTGAGCGGTCACAATATTATAGGAATTTTAGAGAACTTTATCAAAAATATTGAGAAACGTTGGAAAATAGGCAATAATGATAAAGATAGATTTTCGTCAAAAAATAAGACTTGGTTAGAATCGACCATAGTATTCCTCTTTAATGATATTGACGTTTATGAACTTGTTTACTTTAATTTTCTTATTATTTATTACTAATAATTATTATTTATTATTATTGATATAATAATAATACTATTAATTATTACATGATATATAATAATATTATTATTAATTATTATATGATGTATAATAATATTATTACGATCATCACGAACGGAGTATGGATCGCAAAACGCTGCGTCCAGACGCGCAAAGGAGATCGCACCTTTACATTGCACCCTTTCAACAGTTTGGTCGCGTAACCGATCTTCGTCTATTAACTTTAACCAAACAATATTGCGTAGATAAACTACCTACCTGCTGAAGTTGCGATCTCACCTGTAATATTGCTGTCTTCGTGGGATAAGCAATGGCTTCCTTCTTTCGTGATTGGAAAGCAGAATGGTTGCGTTACAGTATCGTGTCCCGTTCAATAAAGTCGCCGATATCTCATACGGAAGCTCATCCATCGATGAACAGAAGCTACATTGCAGAGCAAAAAGGAGATGCATCTTGCCAAATTTATTTGTTTATTTCACCAAAATTAAGGCTTTCGAACATGGCTGTTTTATTTATTTAATTATTTCCCAATGTTCGAACGAGTCAATTTTAATTACTGTCATGTAATCGTTAATAAAAATTACGATTATAGTTTGATATAATTAGGAGTAATTTTAATTAAAATACAATAAGGAGTAATTTAAAAAATAATCAATCTAAAATTTTAAATATAATTAAGAGTAATTTTGCGATATTTTGTTCCTACAATTAAACCCAATAAACGCACAAATTATATAAAGGATTATCAACAAACGATTATAAAAATATACTGTACACTATATTTTTTTACTACTACTATTGGTCAATTCTCCTGATATGGCGAGACTGGCAGTATTATACAGTATTTTAAAATGCAATCACAGTTTGATATTGAATAAAAATCTGGAAAAATGTGGCCGGGTAACAATTGAATGAATATTAGTACAACAGACATGCACAAAAAACGGTAATATAATAACAATAATATATATATAACGTATATGCATGTATACATGGTTCTTATTACAACAATTTCATCATTTCGTTTTCCCTAAACTACCCAAAAAAGTAACCGTAAACGGCAGTCGAATCTGTCTCGTCCGCGCGACGAAAAGTTCCGAGCGAACATGATTTTCGCTTAGGGAAACGCATCGTTGGCGTTCGACTCCGCTTCCGGTACGCTTACCGATATAATATGTTTATTTATAATATATTAACATCTTCTTCTCTGGACTCGCGCGCGCGCAATCGCTTATCTAACGCAATTACAAAAGAAGTTGCCCTAAACCTTTTTTCCATAATTATTTATGTGTGTTCCTTCTCAAGCTACGTAATTTACATCCGGGATCCCCAAAACGAGCGCTTCGGCGTTATATTTGAAACAAACCTTGTAAAATACTCGATAACACGTCCATGTTTAGATATCTCGAAAAAGAAAGAGTACAACATTATTCGGAAAATCTTATTAATTATGGTTGTTGGTAATTAATATGTAAAATACGGCAATTAATATCCTTAGAAACTGATCGAGAACAAGACTACTTTGTGACTATGCATATTTCGCTACGATAAATAAATTACTCTCATTCAGAAGTACGGACACATCGCTTCACGTTTACAATTGCACAGAACCTTCTTTACCAATACAATTAAGACACACAAATTCAATAAATTTCATTGTTAAACAAGAAAGTTGACAGTTTTCAAAAAATGTACATTCTTCCCACAATCACAAAAATAAAGCCAGTATGATAGCACATATTAAACTTGATAACCAGTTTAAGAAATATATTTCCGTTAATATAACCCTCGAGGATCACTCTTCAGCCATTTTTTGCCACTGCCATGTTCAGCCATTAATTAATTATTGATCAAATTTTATGCGCGCAACATTTTAGAATCAGAAATTTTTTAGAAATAATTCATTTGCAATAACCCTGCTTAATTGCGTAATCATGTTGACCTATATAATCACAAAAATAAAGAAACACACACATGGCAACCATCGGATTCATAATGGCCGCACGAGAGCTAACAGAGCATATTTCTCAAAGTATAGAGCTTATACAATTTATTATACAGTGGGTCCAAGTAGTATTTGATCACCCGATTTTCACGACAATAAATGTTGACTCATTTTAAAACTGGGAATGTCTAGTTTTATATGATGTAGAGAAAATGAGAACGCTTTTTTTCTCGAAAATATACATTCGAACGCCTGTGCAAACTTTGAAAAACTCTTTTCGTGATTGAAACTATAATGGATTTGAAGAATGAAGTTTCCTCTTTACAACATCTTAAAAATTGATGTACGATTTTTATTGGTTCTTTCATTGAGCTTTAAATGAGAGGTGCGCCCAACTTCAAATCTATGCCAGTTTCATTTACAGGAAAATTTTTGTAATGTTTTCGGTGACGTTCGAACTTGTAGTGTTGTTTAGGTAAAATGGATACTCAGTTTCCCACATCATGTATAAATATCACGAAGGAGAATGAACATTGCTTTGCAAAATTGAAGGGTTCACCTTTCAAAATTCCTCCTTATTATTGTGTTACGTATTTTTACGAAATTAACACAATTTTTCAAATACTTTTCGGATCCACTATACCTATATATTTACAGGTACAAATACGGAAATCAACTCGTACGATATTTCAACCATATTTTGTCTCTAAAGTACATTAATCCCTTAATACGTACAAAAAATAGTAAAAACGCTACGCAGATTCGCTAAGATATAATGAAGGTCGTTTTTCGTATGGTATATTACCTTTAGAGACACACCTTTGGAGATCCCTGGCCTACGTGTACGTGTCAGTATCCACGTTTTACTGTGTAATAATACGCGTCGAAGTGGAAGAACGTTAATACGTGTGTCCAAGAAGGTATGGATTAATATTTACAATCGCGTAGCCCGAATTTAGGGCGCCTAGGAATGATCGGGGTGAGTTGATTCTCGCTCGGGTTTTCCCATTGCCGGAGCGTCGATGGATCTAGACTGCTTACGGGATTGATGATCGATGTTTTACGACTATCGTAGTTCGTTGATGAAAGCTCTTCGATTCGTCCAAATGCATCGCACGGGAATCGAGAAGCTCTGGAATGCTTGGCAGTATTAGTGGAAACGTACGACAATAAAAATTCTTTTTACCCTACAGGGAAACGATCATTGGATCCCTGGGTCGTCAGTGATAACAGCGACCTTTTATTGCACTTATCGGGATGACATCTCATTAATTTCGGGAAAAAATCGTTCAGCGACTCAACGGCGGGAAAATTCGCCGGATGATTAAGAAACTGATTTTCTTTACCTCCGTACGTTCCTCAGAAATAGTTCTCGTCAAAGATCCTAGTGCAATTAGACTGCGGATTTGATGCACTTACAGAGCATTTAATTTAAAAATACCGTGACTTGCTTTTCAACTTATTAAATCTACTAAGAGAACAAATACACTTTTATATGTAATAATGCATCCAATTTTATCTTTCATTTTGAATCAACAAATGTACTGATTAAATCAACAAACGTAATTAATGCAAACATAGTGTAAGTCGACATGTTTTACAAGTAAAAATTATCTTATGCAAGCCACGTTAAAAATTATATTACAATTGTGTTGTTTAATGACGATCAAACCCTTGAGGTGTTAAATTAAACAGAGAAAATATTAATTGTTTAACAATATGAAAAGAAAGTAAAGGGGTTGATTTTCATCCTGAGGAACGTACAATGGTTAACGAATCGAGAAACTTTTAAAATGAGAATGTCTTACCGATCTAAGGGACGGGATCTTAAAAATTTCGAAACGCAAAGGTCGTCAGAAAAATCCGTCGAAAAATCTACGGGAATAAAATTCTCGAAAATTCGAACTCCGTTAAAAAGTAACGTGGCAGTGCAGCTTTACATTGAGCTCTAAAGTAAACTGTTCGTAAGTATGCGACTTGCTGGCTACGATCAACGAGGAATGATGTTCTGAACACGAGGTCGAAGGAACGAACAGCAGCCACGAAGACGGGGCACGTGGGATTAAAATTTTCCTTCGTACTTTTTAACTGGAATCGTGAAACTATCGAAGTTTCCTCGTTACCGGGGGATTCTTTTAATGATTTATAGTTTCCGATATTCGTCGTTTTCTTGGCGAGCTGCCCGATTACTCGGAAATAGTTGCGTTTTTATTTACAGAGAAATCAAACTAATAGAATTCGACGAGAGGAATGTGCAGCCTCGTGCACAAATATGGCGACGCTGCAAGAGAGAGAGACAGAAAATTACGTCGATCGAGGCGCTTGTTAACTCTTCTGCAGTCTAATCAAAATAGTATTATGTCCTTGACCATTAAATGAACTTTTGCACCACTCGAATTTCTACTAATAATTATTTGATGTGTTGATAACATAATGATTTGTGAATTTAGATGAAATTTTATGTAGAATTACTGCATGTATTGTTCTCACATTACGTAATTATTACTGTGATAATCATTTGAATCGATGTTGCCCAATTCACACAATTAATATTATCAGACATGATTTTCCGTTTGAGTAATTAACATGTTGATTAACTCCATTCGATATAATGATGGGATTTAGGAATATTGCTAATATTGTTTCTCTGCAATAAACTTTCCAAGACAAAAATTATTATACAAACTAAAATCGATCTGTATTGTATTTTACGAATACTGAAATTTTTTACGCACGACAGGATCATGAGAATGCAGTCTCGTTCGTTACTCAACGAAATAGTTCATCTGATAGGCGGTCCGAAGGTGCAGAAGGGTTAGTAAAGGTCAGGAACACAAAAGGGAAGGTTTCCCACGGGAAGGGGTCGCACGGTCCGCAGTTTTCTCGCGACGAAAGAATAAGAGTCTAGGCCGGTCCTCTCATAGGGCTTCATTTTCACGGGCGAGCAAACTGAAGGAGAACCGACGACCACCACGACGATAGAGAAAAAGCCACGCGACGCTCGATGAGAGGGGAAAAAATGAGAAGTGAAATTTTACGAGCCTTAACCCGCGAGCAGGAACGTAAAGCTGCTTTACGACGTCTCGAATGAAAGTTTCATTCCGTGACGGCGCGACGCGACCGTCGTCGAAGGAGAGAGAACGGCGTCGCGGATTAACTTACCCGGAAGCAAACTGCCGTTACAGGCGCGACTCTATCGAAAGCTCGATAAAAATAACGAATAGTTGTATTGCGGATCGTGCGACGGCCATCGACCGCCGCGACACATCGGGGGGAGACGCAGAAATCCCGACGCGAAAACGCAAACGGCGTATCGAACTCGCGAGATCAACTCGAGGTGTACCGGTAAACAAGAGAATAAAACCTTGTGCAGTGGAAAACGTGGGTCGTTCAATCAAATTTGATCCGAAATTAGTGGCTGGAATCGGATATGGAATGGTTGTTGAGAACGAATTTGGTCCTCGGACACGATAAAATAAGTTTACGAAATATTTTACACTCTGTACAATATCCCCGAACCATCGAACATGATAGATTGAGAGTTCAAGCGACCGGTACTTTGTAGTCATTAACAGATCGCCGATTTTCATGCAGAATAAAAATTGCCAACGCCAGTTGCAAATTTCAGAATTTTGACAAATTGAAGATAACATATTGACAGACTTCAATTGCTGTTTTAAAGTGTACTCGATTTTATCATGGATATATAAAATCCGTATTCCAGTGACTTTTGCATAGTTTTCGACCACGATTCTTCTTTTTAACGCCGTAAACTTACTTTATTCTTGTTAAATGCCAAATTAGCGTCGGAGTCAGGTTCTAGTTATTCTGCAAACGGATTAGCAGAACATTTAACTTACGATTCTCACAATAAATAGTGCGATTGAATATAATTGGTACATCTTAGACGGTATTAAATCCAAAAATCGTTTAAAAGATCTACTATAACGAGAACGTAACGAGCGATCATCTCAAAAGAGTTGTTAAAAAGAAAGGCTGGCATATAATTAAATGAACCTATTCTTGACAGGTGTAGAGCAAAAATAGTTGAGAGAACACGTAACGTGAACGGAATGTTTGAATTACACTTGTTAGCGGTATTGAAATAAAACGCGGAAGAGATGCTTGACGAATTGTCTTACCTGGACGACGCAGACACTTTTATAGCCCTTCGATTCAAGGACGATCCTCCAACCCTCTATGACGGATAAAATATGCTCGAAAACCGCAAGAGAAGGTCTCATAAAACTTCGCGTATAAAAGCGTATCGTTGATCGCAAAATGGTCCCTAAAGATTCCATACTTATCAGTCCGTGTTAAATTCGCCGATGAATTGACAAATGGCTGAGAAAAATCCAATCCTCTTCGACGATACAGCTCGGGAGTCATAAAATTACCATATCCCTACCAATATCAATAAACAATCTAAGTTACGCCGAGTCTTTGTCAGTGTGTACAGTCTGTTCCACTAAATGTGGCCATTTTTGAAAAAGCGATCTCCTAATGGAAATAAAAAAATTGAAAATTCAATCTTTAACCCCTTGTGCTGCAATTTAAGATTTCAGATTAAAACATACTGTAGAACAAGCATGGCAACTGGTGCTCGAAGAATCGATGACGTGGAATCAGTCACCCCACCCAGCTGACTTGTATTCCTCTCTCGTGTTGGCCGGTCGGTTGGAGATAGCCGACTCTACGTCATCTACTCACGGAGCACCAGTTATCCAAGCATATTATAATCAAACCTCGCTAGTTGCAATCACGTTTATACACGAAATCCTCGATCATTCCCTACCAGTCATTCCCACCACGAGGTGTTCTAGGTTATGGAACTCGTGTTGGGGATTGTAGTCGCTACGCTGAAACGAGGGACGATCAACACTACGAATCACTATAATTGGTTACCTCTATCGTTGCAAACTTCGATTTTTGCACGCAATTTCAGTCCCGTTTCGAGCAACGAGCGAGGCTCTACCGTCTATCTGACGCTCTAAAATAAAATAATCTGTATTGCTAAAAAAGAGTCAGTGTAAAACAGTTAGGTTTCTATTACATATACCTTCGAAACATAATTTGATGAGTGACCGAAATAATGATCGTTTTTATTAATGTGTTTATTAATCAATATTACAAAAATTTGGAATTTTCGTACGAAATAAATATAGATTACAAAATGTTACAATTACAAGTATAAATTACTTATTTGACCTGACAACTCAGTATTTAGTTGGTGCTCCGTTGTTTTTTATGGTCTCTAAAAAATATCCTTTATGACATTGAGTCTATTAATTTCTGTAAAGTCTCTGATCCGATCTGAGACCACGCCTATTTGATGCCATTTTTTAATTAATTAACCGTTGCGTATTGTTTACCATTACTGTAAACTTTTCTTGATAAAATGCCCCATAGATTTTCAATGGGGTTAAGGTCTGGACTTCTTGATGGCCAAGGTAAAACTTCATCTTCTGCCATCTGAAAATATGCATTAATTGCTTTTGCACGATGAATTGATGCATTATCACGTTGGAAAATAAAATTTGGACCACCAATTCTGTCACCAAATTCGTATAACGAATCTTCTAACACTTCGATGCACTCAATATCACAAAGGATATTTGTTTGAGGCCATAAAAAACAACGGAAGGCTAACTAAATACTGAGTTTTCAGGTCAAATAATTAATTTATACTTATATTGGTAACATTTCGTTAAATCTAAGTAAACAATGATTAAGTGAACCCATATTTATTTCGTACGAAAATTCCAAATTTTTGTAATATTGATTAATAAACACATTAATAAAAATAGTATTATTCAAATACATTATGTGTTCTACTAATTACATTGTAACGAATCACATACTAATAATAAAAGATAGAAATGTTACATGACAAATTATTTCGGCCATTGTACTGACTGGCAAAACGATTTCTTGAAATGGCAGCCGCATGTAGTGGAACAACCTGTACGCTAAATAATAATTACTTAACGCGTAACAAGCAGTATGTGCAGCGGTATATTCTATTCTGTTCCTAGTATATTATTCCGAATCGCACGAAACGTCAGTGCCGTAGAGTTTCCCTACGAACAACAAAACTCTCGCGACCCGTCATGGCAATTTCTTTGTCCCAGTGTCTGTGTACTGTGTCGAAGAGCTGTCGCAGAAGAAGCTGACAAAAGGTGTCGCCCGTTGACGCGCCGACGGCTGGACGAATCGTTGTCTATGCTCTTTAAAAAGAATAGTCATAGAGGATTGAAGTGAGAACACGTGCTCGTTGGACGGACATCCACGCCGTGTGAAGATGATCCCCGAAGCGCGCTTCGCTTCAGAAGCCTTTGCAAGAAAGGAACTGTTGTCTCTCGCACGGGGAGACCGCCCCCTCTTTGTCGGTACCCGTCTAACATCGCACGAGAAAAGTAATCTAGATGAAGAGCTTATCTCATGACAACGCCGGCGCCGAGCGATCGTTCGTCTTCGTTTTGCGCAGCTTTACGGTTGCGAATATGTTCGTCCTAGAAGAACGGAACGTTGAACGGCCGGGTTTAGTCAAATGTGAGAACGGCGGCGTCGTACGCGCGATATACCGATCGATCGACCGATTCAATCATTGCCGAAAATCTCTGCTCTTCGCACAACGCAATAACTCAAGCGGTTGATCGCCGATCGATACCCGTTTGTTTCGTGCAACGGGGCTGTTCGATCGCGAACGGTTATTCCAGCCTTTTGTGCGCTGAGAGGGTGTCACGCATCTGAATCGTAGCGGGTGGGGTGGAATTCGCGATACAATCGAAGAAAAGTATAATACTTGTGGAAGAATAAATAACGAGTTTACAATGCTTCGAGATTCCCCGTTTCTATGAAAGCAGTTGGATTATTCTGCAGTTCTGCCTCAAGTTATTTATTATATTCGGAGAAGCTGATATCTAAATCTAGCACAGACATTTTTTTT
>CM052337.1:4412123-4461500 GCA_028455595.1 Lasioglossum vierecki | reverse complement strand
CGTTATTTCTCTTCCACTGTAGCTTGACACGAATCTGTGTGAATACTAGATATAATAATTTAATTGTATGGTGAATTAAGCCCCACCGTGTACTCACAGCGAGTCGCCTTAGATCAAGACCTAAGAGTCGATGATTTTTTAAGAAAAATATTTATACAAGTACGAACAAAGTTCAACGATATTATTCGTTTATTAATGCGATATTGCTGTTAATAATTTTAATAAAACTTTTACGGAAGTTCACTAGAAGGCCCGCACTCATAAAATGAAGGAACCTATACTTATGTCTTAATCATAGACGACTCACCCATCGAAACGAATAAAAATAAAGTGGTACTAACTTCTTGAATCATGAAACGAGCAAAGACTTTGTTACCAGAAATACAAGAGTACTGTGGCTTTATAAAACTCGCAAACGAAAGCAAACGAACAGTCGCAAAAAGCTACGGGCTTGCAGTTACGAGCTAGCATCGCAGCATCTTCAGAACGCAAATAGCAACGAACTGACAAACATTCCGTACGCTCGCAAGGCGAAAATGCACACCGGATGGTAGGTTGCGGCATGCAGCTATCGGAAACAAAATATTCGTTTGCGGTCGAATTTGCTGAATCGTCGTTAGCGACGGAATTTAATGAAACGGAATGTATGTATTCTTCAAACGTGCCGCGGTGATACACCGAAGAACGAACGGCGGTGGCAATTTAATAAAAAGGTTTTGGTGCTTGGACGCCGGAGTGTGCGCGTTGCAAAATGCGACAAAGCAACCAACATAATTTTGCCAATAAAAAAGCTAGAATAGAAGGTTAAATAAATGTTGAGAAACAGGTACGGCGCGTGCATCAAGGCAAAAATTGGAGTATGGGAACGCAGTGAGATTTTTCGCTGCGGTTGTCCGCAATATTTAAATAAACAAGTCCGCGATGTCAATGAACGCCGCTGTAAAACAATTTGCGAGACTAATCGGCGAATGCCCCGCCATTAAATTTAGAGTTGCGTGCGGTCTTGCGTCACGCACGCACACACGCACGAAACTGGTGTCGATCGTTCTTACGCGCATAGCCGATATTATAATTATATTTATGCAATTTGATGGTTATTGACAGTCGCCGATTGCAGGAAATGATACGCTCGCTGAAATCATTCGTGCGTGTTAACCATTCCCGACGGTTTTCTTTCCGCGAGTGATATTGCTGAACCATAGAAAACCGGACATTTGCAACCTGTTCGATACCGTATCGACTTCCGCTGTTAATTACGACCTATGAAATTTCAAATTAACATTGACACTTCAAGGCTGTTAGTTGCTGCACGCGGAATGTCACTTTTTGTAGTACCCCCTCTTTTAAGGACTGCTTTTTTACCAATTACAATTACTTTACTATCTATTTTCATTCTAGGTACGAAGAGAATTTATAATGTCGTTTCTGAATTTCCTCTTTGAAGGAAGATGCTTGTTTCATTTACAACGTCTTCTTTAGGAACATTCGTGTTTACTCAGTGTCACTGAGTTATTCTTTATTTGTAACGTCACGACATGCAATAAGACGTGCTTTCAGCTAATTAATTACGGTTCTTGCTTTAGAAATGAGATAATTTTCTATGAAATAAACTATTTTACCAAAAGCAGAAACAACGAAAAATTTATTTATCAACAGATGCTTTGAAAAGATTTTTTTTCATACTCTACAAAAGAATTTTTTTAAATGCATAATACAACAAATCTGAATTTTTGCTTCATAAAAATACCAGTAATCGATGGACGAAGTTGATACATGCATCAACATTTTTACAGATAGAAAAATAAACGAGCGTCCTTAGTGTGACGTTTCGCGTGCAGCAATTCAGTACCGACAGCCGACTCTAATTAAAAACACAAACAAACTGCGCCGAGTCTCTGCGATGCAACATGCAAGGGAGCACTCGATGGATCAGCGGCCAGGCAGTGTGTCAACATGCGAAAACAAACATATCAAGGAACCGGCTACGCTATACTATCAAGAATTATTGTACGTGCCACTTTACAGGAGCAATCCAAGCATCAACGAATTACAGCGCTATCCTGTAACGACAGATCGAACAAGAGTTATGATTGAATCACCATCCATAACGTTGTTTTTCCGTCGCGATACAAAAACCACTCGTCGCGTGGACGCGTATCAGTACGCTCCGCGAGGCTCGATTTACGTCAACAGGTCGATTTGATCGTGAACGAGCGCCGACGTGAGCGGGAAACATATTCTCAAACAACAGCTACGCTTGCAGGTGTAAGATAGGTGTGCGGACGCTTCGAAAGCAATGGGAAGGGTGAACGGTCGACAATGGTGTCGGGGGTGATAACGATAACACAAATAAAAAACAAATCAAATCTTAATAGACAAAATTATAAAAAGCGGACCACGGGTTGAGTGTCCATTAGCATTCTCTTCAGGCTCTCCCGACCCAAAATCGCCTGTCTCTCCTTCCAGACGATTAACAACCACTCTTGAGGATGCAGCAAGAGCCAACCGACGATACCGTCACGGCCAGAGGATTTTCTAGGTTTACTGTTGCTTCTTCTTCTTCTTATTCACCGAGGCGTCCACTCCCCAGAGATCGTACCAAGGACCGCACGTATTTTTATCCCTCTCCCGATCGGAATCCCTACGCAGCTTGGTCCTGGGCAATAGAGTCTTTTCGGCGACTGTTTGGTCCTTGACTACGATGCAACTGTACGTGGACTCCTCATCGGACGCCTCTGTCTCGCTGAAATTCTGTGTCGTCATGCCATCCTCGTCGTCCGTGTATTTTTTCCTCCTCTCGTTCCTCTTCGCCTCATTGTTCTCCTTCAGCTCAGCCACAATCATGTTTCGCTTCGCCTCCATGCTACGCTTCCGCTCCTTCTCGAGGATGGCTTTCCGGGAGACATTGCCCATGAAATAGGACCTCTCCTCCTGATGCATCCGGTACTCCGATCTCTCGACAGCCTTCGGTCTCTCGGCCGGCGTGGGGAAGTCCTCGAAGTAATCGGACTTCTCCGGAACGTGGCTCCTCTCCGCAGGCTTTAAATCCTCCGGACGCGTCTCGTTGGTGATCGTCACGTCGCTGTTCCTCGTCTCTATACTGTGGCGAGAACTAGGACTACCCTCTGGGGTCGGCTTCTTCATCTCCTCTGAAATACCACTGTTCTCTTTCGACTCTTTCTTAATCATTTTTGGAATGTCTACCAAGGACCTGTGCTGCCATAGCGCCATACCTTCCAGGACATCGGAGTCCCTTCGGAACCTCCAGAAGGATTTGGTCCTCTTCACCAATTTAGGACTCTTGGAGTCTTCGAAAGCTCTGCCAGTCTGAATCAAGTGTCCCACTGCGGTCGTTTGTCTCGGTAGCAACGGCTTTCTGTTATCATCCTTCAAAGTGTTATTATTCGTATCATTCTTCTCCAGGCTTCTTGGTCCATTTCTCGGGAACTTTTGCAGATTGCCTTGACCCAACGAATTCTGATAGCCGTGTCTCTCGATCACTTTCGTCCTTTCCAGCTTGGTCTCGAAGTTCGACTCGTAGCCGCGTTCCTTGTCGACGGTCACCTCTCGGACATATCTCGTTTCGCCGTAAATGGCTTCCTCTTTGTCAGAGAACCTGCGCTCCCTGTACATGCTCCGAGGCTCGGTTGGTCTCTCCGGCGCTTCCTCGGATGGTGGCCTGGGTCTCTCGAATCGGCGACCGGAAGCTCGCTCGATGTTCCTGTTCCTGTCGGGATTTTTCTCGAAGGTCCTGTCGCGCTCGTAAGTGGAGGTTTTCTGCGGCACTGTCGGTGATTTGTCGAAATAACGGTCCCTTTCCCGCTCGAATCTCTGCGGGCCGCGGCCTCTCTCGCCTTCGTTATATCTCTCGTAGGGCGGTGGGGCTTGCTTCTCCTCCCTGCGATCGTAGCTGCGATAGTCGTTCCTCCGCTCGATGAACTTCGGCGGACTGTGCTCCCTGGCGTACTTCTGCGCGGTTTGCTCGAGCTTCTGAGCTATGTGCTCCACTTTCCGCCCAGTCTCCGGGATGGTGATTGTGCTTTCGTCATCCGTTCCCGAGGATGAGCCGGACGACGACTTCTCATTCTCGTACTTCGGCTCTTCCTGCTCCACGGGACGATAACTACCACCGCCACCGCCACCGCCACCGCCACCTCCTCCGCGTCGAGAATTACGCTCCTGGCCGTCCGCTCTGTCCCCATAATACTTTTTCCCGTCGTACTTCTGGTAATCGATCCTGCCGCTGTAGCTGTCTTCTTCTTCCTCCTCCAACTCGATCTCGTCCTCCTCTGTTTCTACTTGTTCCTTTCCTCGCTTGGACTCGCGACGGTTCTGCTCGACTTGCTCGTTGTTCCTCCTTGACGAACTTCTCAACTGCTCCTCATTGTTCATCATCTTGTTCTTGTGGTTGGCGTTGCTGTGCCCGCGGTTCTCGTACTCGTTTTTCTGCGACTTCTCCTGTGACTTCTTACCTGACTTCCGGCTCGGACCGTTCTCCATGGTCCCGCGATCAGAATAGTCCCTGCCGTTCTTGCGTTCTTGGTTGTCATAGTGCCGGCTCGAGGTATACCTGATCTCGCCGTTCTCGTTGCTCTGATTCGCGTTCGACTCCGCCCAGAGGTCCATCGCGGTTCTATACAGCTGCCAGCTCTTCTCATCCCTCGGTATCGTCTTCCAGGAATCGTTCTCCCAGTCCTTGCTGCTGGACTTCTCCTCCTTCTGTTGCTGTTGCGGCTGTTGTTGGGGCTGCTGTTGCTGATGCTGCTTAGCTGCCTCGGCTATTCTATCAGCTCGTGGCTTTCTTCTTCGTTGTCTGCGTTTTCGTTTGGGCTCGGGATAAGTAAGAGAGAGAGAAACAAAGAGAAAGAGAGAAAGAGAGAGAAGAAGAAAGAAAGAAAAAGAAGAAACAGAACAGAACGGAGGAGTGCAGAAAGTATCCGAAGAGAAAACCAAGAGCCAAGTACTTCGGTAGGATTAGTTATGCGGCTGTCGAGCATTGTGGTCGCGATATGCGGGGATCGGGGATATGGCTGCTGGCATCGCAGGAGCCCGGAGAGGTGAATGAGCCACCACCACGTCGTATTTTATTTCCATCGACCGCGATAACGCATGCGGAATCTACAAATCAGGAGAGAAAACAACATCATGACTCCGGGATACAAGTCTACTTGGTTTGGGCGGAACGTTGGATATGGCGGCCATGACCGAGTCGTTTCGAGGAGGGATCAATCGAATGCTCGGCCGGGATGCTGCTGATCTAGATCTAGATTCTCTTCGGTGAGTTTCAATGAGAACATCAAACCCTGATGTTCCTTTGAACCTCGCCTTGCTAATGCACATTAGCGATACATTGACTCACGGAATATGCGTAGTCTGACGTGTTCATTGGGATTACAGTGGTCAAACTATTACGATAACGTGAACAGGTTATATGCGATGTACACTTGACCACGTCTGTGGTACTATGATGTAGATATTATTCAAATGTAACGCTATTTTTACTTTTTTATGTTAATAGGCTATTTAATTATATTCTGATGTTTCGTCGACACTACCATTCTGTCAGTGCACAATAATATATATACACAATATAGTATATAATTAATGACTGGACTGTGGATTTTATACATTTATGACAAACATGAGTAGGTGTAATTTAAAAAAAATAAAGAAATTATAAGAATTTTAATATACTATTATGTTCTTTTCAATCAATGAAACATATTAAGAAAGAATATAAACTGTTTCATTCCAGTTTGTTACAATTTAAGTATAAAGTTTCTATTTTTTATTTTCTAGTTGTTCTATAATCAAGTAAGAAAATCTACCAGAACAATCTCAAGAAAGAACATTTACAGAAAGTAGTTCATTTAGTAGTAATAAATTATCACCTAAGATTAAATATATTTTGAGAAGGTGACGAAACAACGAATTCTTCAAAGTATCTATAATAATGTTACTCGTTTTCTTTGCAAGTATGTAACATTAATTGTAATTTTGTAAATACGTAACATTAATTCTGATTTTGTAAATACGTAACATAGATTGCGATTGTAATAAATTATTATTTTCATGGTTCTATATATAATAATTATAATAATCGTAATAATTCGATCACCGACTACAAACAGTTCTTCATACTTCATAAATAAAAATGCATAATGTATCGATTTCCCAATGTATTCGCCGCAATGTGCAAACTACGCGCATGCAAATAATTTAAAGAAACTCCGTGGAAATGAAAATTAAAAGAGAATTGTTTAATGGAAACATTCGTTAAGTCCAAAAGATACCAACTACGGTTCTACGTTGTAATTTTAGGTACCGAGAACCAGGGTAGCGAATATTATTGGGGTGACGGGGATGTGTTACCAAGCTCGGTAAGAGAAGGGGTTTGGGTTTTCATGATTCATACAGGCACAAGCGTTTCTACTAGTTTTGCCAACGATCGTCGACTACCCTCCGTCGAGATTCAATTAGAGAGATTCCAAAGTACCTTCGATGAAACATCATGGGCGTATATCGCTTACCTCATCGCCTCGTCGTCGCTGTAGTCGATGTCAGGCTGAGCTGGTGGCTCGTTCGAGAAGCCGCTGTCGTTGCTGCTGTGAAGCGACGTGACGACCTGCGGCGGCGGAACTGGCGGAGCAGGTGGCTGTATCCTGCGGCCGCCGGCCAAAACGGTGGGCAACGTGCCCGACGGACGGATCTAAGGATCACACAGCGTCACGGTTTATGCGGCTTGTGTTTCACCGTTTTTGGCAGTCCGAGGACTGTTCACATTTATTGCGCGTGGCTGATGGAGATTCTACATTATCCTAACCCTACGACTACGAATAAGACAGCGTTTTTCAACTCTCTGCACAATGGACCAGAATCGCAAAAAAGATGGACAAAATTCACATTTCTATTATTAATTAATTTTTAAAATAAATAAATAATAGTAGAGACTTGAACGTTGTTGCAGCTGAATTTTAAATTGATCGCAACAATAGTGTTTCCTAATGTAGCATTGCTATCCTAATCCAATATAAGGAATATCGAATATTATTTTATGCGAGAGTGCAATAGTGAATTACGATTTTAATAGGGGGCAAAAATATAAAAGTTTTGTTTAGTAGAAATAGAGAATGCGTGTACTATAAAAATCTATTATTAATTGGCAAGAAAATATTCGCTTAGAAATAGGACTTGAAATTGGACTATTATTTATTTAATAAATTAGTTCGTAAGTCTGTGTGCTTTTCAGTCTATCTCAATAAAGTATCAGCTTACGAAAATACCTAGTTTTAACATGATTCATGACATAAACATTTTTTAATTCATTCACCCTAGTTTACAGAAACGGCCCACTGTGAACCGGATGAAAAATATATATGAAAATAACGTTCCTTTTGTGTAACAAAATTTCACCTAAGTATTTATTGCTGCTTTCGCTTTAAATATTACTACTAGACTACAGATTTTGTTTTAAAAAAGGTATTATCAACCTCTTAATTACAGCGAGACTAAATGGAGAACAGTATCTCCAAGAGTTTAAATATACAGGGTACCTAAGGATGAGTAGCAAAATTTCGAAAAGACCCTAACATAGACAGCTGATAATTTAAATTGACTGGCAAAACATTCGAATTTCAAAGGGACATTTAGAAGGCTCAGAAGCCAATAAGTATAAGCCCCTGGAAATGGATGAAAACTGAGACAATCGAGTATCTTGCTACATAATTATAAGAGAAAAAAAATAACAGTGCATATTAGAAGAACGTACATACTTATTAACGGATAGCATACAGAAATACTTACGTACAATAAACAAAACAGTACTACAACCGCTATGGTTCAAATAAATTGGTATGAGAAAATTCGACTTACATTGATTGGCTTCTGAGTTGTCCATGTATAACTTTGGGTCAAACTGGACATCTGGGGGTTAAGTATTGAACCCAATATCTAATGTATAAATGTTAATGGATAGATAGAAAATGATGTTAGTCAAATGATTGAATGGTTTTATGCGTATGTTAATGAAGCTTTGAACAAGCAGAGACGTATGTTCATTCTCACCGGTTTCGATTGGCGTGCAGTGGGTGTAGCCAGATTGTGAGAACTGTTACTGTTTGGCACGTTAGTCGGGGTGCCGCTGCTGTTATTATTGTTGCTGTTGTTGGCRTTGTTGTTTCCTACTCCGTGGAAACCACTCGACACTTCATCCATGCTACTCGGTGTCACCGGCGGCCGAGAGGATGGAGGCTTGCAGGGTGGAACTGCCTGTGGCTCCGAAGCACGGCCATTGTTTGTTCCATGACTTGGCGATCTTCGGGCATTACGGGTACGATTGATTTCGGGGGGAACAATAACCATATTGATATTGATTGAATCTGAATCGCTGCAAGTGTCAAAGGGGAACTATTGTCCGGGTATTGTTTCGCAAACACTGTTCATTGCAAATGTTTCGTARCCCTTCATCAGAACATATATACAGGGTGCGCCACAAATTAGTCCCCACGATTTTTCAGCCCCTTCGGATGGTCGGACAGAAAAATGTTTCTTACCAAAGTTAATCAGTATTTAACCGACAAGGAATTGCAATTTTTTAAAATAAAAAAAAATCAAGGTCGCCATCATATCTTTAAATGGAACTAGATATTTTTAATTTCATAATATTATAGGCGACGTCGAAACGAATCCAACGACCTATTATACGATGACTTTCAGATGACCTTGAAAGAAAATAATAATAAAATGTTTATACGTACATCATTTTCGTGGAAACGAAATCGATCGAATATAACGTATTTGTGTTTTCACATTTTTAATAATAATAATTAGACAGCAGATCTTTATGCTACATAAAATTTTTATACGTACATCATTTTCGTGAAAACGAAATCGATCGAATAGAACGTCTTCATATTTTTACATTTTTTAAATGAAAGAATTTACTTCTACACCCAATATTTACGTAGGATTTCAATAAAAAACTATTTAGCAGAGTATTTACTTTTTAGTAATTGAAATTTTATTTACAGAACTTGCAGATCGAGGCTTTTTAATTCGGACTAACATCTGAGATATACTTTTCAGTGCAATGAATTTTCGGAGGCACGTGAGTTAATTTTATTTGTTATTAAGTTATTTTAGGTATTACGAAGTATCCCTTGACAACTTTCAACGTCAGATGCAAACTAGTATTAAATTAGCATTCAGTTTAAAATGTTTTCTCATTTCATTTATGCATTATTCATCTTTGCTTCTTATTATCGATTTATTCATGATTCACTTGATGTATACTTTATTCTTACTTGGGCGGCAATTAATTTATGGATTACCTATTAACACGTTAACTGTCATGTCAATTTTGCGTAAATAATATGATTAGATCGCGGATTTTTGTACAAAATATCACTTATTTGCATCAAGTTCAGGATAGAAGCATTACGTAGACATTTCAATATTTCTAAATAATTTTAACGAATTAGAAATACTGATATTTTTAAATCCTTTAAGTGATTTTACTTTTATGTATATACTACTGTACATTTTTGTAATACATATAACAAATGTATAAAATTCGCAGTCTACTGATAAAATATCATTAGATTTTTAAGAGATATTAAATCGTAAGATAATATGTTTTAAGAATCATTATCAATAACCGAATTAAAAATGTATAATGCCCAACGAAAGTGTATTTATAATAGTATAACCAACGAACTAAAATTTGTTAAAATACCTTACAGTGACTAACGATCTAAATGATAAAGATAATTAATCCTTCATGGGCAATCCGGTTCGTTCATGATCTCGATTATTTTATCTTAATGTTCTAGGTTTTAAGGTGTACAAAAATTCTCGAATACATGAAGTGGAGACATCAAATGATTAAAGCATTAATGAGAAAAAGTAAATATTGGAAAGAAAGATATTCGTTTCCGGAGTTGCCTACGGAGGGTTAAAAAGGAGAATTTAATGCTAATTTGTATAAGAAAAATTCGAGCTATAGAGGGTCAATTTTTCACGACGAGGCTGCCGCGATAAATTCTGAGCGGGTCGTTATCCGGAAGAGGTTCGACCTAAGACACCGTATGAATGATTCAGGGGCGTATTAACATTTTTATGCGCGCGTAATTTCATGCGGACAATCGACAGGGTAAATCACCGTTGTAACTGGTCCGGACTTAAAATTTCTATCGTCGCGTCGTAAATCGGCCATTGGAATAAGAGGATTTAGGAGAGCAGATGCAACAATAACACCAAGACGAGTACGGCGTAATGGGAATGGCTGCATCGATGCGATCCCGTTGGCCCGTTATCGTTCTAGATTAACGTAATTGCATTCGACCCGCACAATTGTTAGCAACGAACGCCGTAACAAGATCTGCTATGATAGCGTTCCGGCGCGGCGCGATGCGGCGACCAAAGGGGCCGGACTTTCCTGTCTCTCTGTTAACTTACCCAAGAGTATCGTCGATAATAATTTCTGTATACGCCAGTGGGAACCATCCGGAGCTGTGCGTGCGCAGATTCTCCCCAAATTGCCAGCCCTTCTGACGATCTCCTAATAACGCAGTTTCATGAAACAGATATTACGTTTATGGCGTTTGTTCGCTGGCAGAACGAATATAACAGCTCGATAAGAACTCCAGTCCACGGGATAACGAAGTATTCCCCGGGAACTGATTTCTTCCGAACATTCGCGATAAGCGATGTCTGACGCCGGAGGAAAAATAAGTTACGTGTTGTTCATCGAGAAATCGTTACGCCACTCTCAGACTTTTAGGGGAACTCTCTGATTTGTTTTACCCTCCTTCGAATGTACACAGTCAAACAGATAACACGTGATCTTTAATCTTTTAGTGACAATGTAGAATTTTGTGTTTGTATCAAATAAGGTGCGGAAGTTACAAGATCAATACCACTCGACACAAGTCAAAATATTATCTTAACGTTGTGTATAAAACAAAACAAAACAAAACAACACAAAACTGTTTTACAACGAGCACGAAGTGATAGCTTCTAAAAAAATATAGATGTAGATGATCTATAACACTGTCCAACAACAAATATGTTTTCATATAACTGTTGGGTGGATCTTATAGATTTTAAACATGTTTAAACAATCATAATGTATTACTATTGAACAATAATAAAGAACAATACAATATCTTTTATAATAACATCACAATATTTGTTCAAAATCGAGAAATGTGTCTTGTTTTCAAATTCAAATTTCTCAAGAACTGTACGTCTCGGAGAAAAATTAAGACCAGATTCGGAATCAGCCAACAGTTATATGGAAACAAGAAAAAAGTTGAAATTTGTTGGACAGTGTAATCAGCCTGTATACAGTATAGGGAGTGAAATAAGTTAAAAGAAAAGAATAACATTATTTCGTTTTATGGCACGTTTTCGAGAAAATCGACTTAACTATACGCAGGTAGTATAATTGGTTAGTCATGGTCAGACGCATCGTTCGATTCCCAATTAACAATACCAATAAAATGTTATTCTTTTTTTAACTTCATATTTGTATGCACCATCTATCCTGAGACACCCTACATATCATATTTCCAGTTCTATATCATTATTAAAAATATCTATATATTTAATAAATTACTAATCATTAACGTAGCGCATGAGAAAGCTGGATCAGTTTCACATGCATAAAATGAAACAAATAATATAGAATGGAAATATTCTAGGTGGGAAATAATTTATAATTATAAAGTTAAGATGACTCTGAGCGAAGAAAGGAAAATAATTAAATATTCGTAAATAAGTTGATTTCGCAGAAGAAAATATATGCAGATGTTAAACAATAAAATAAAATTTCTCGTAAATGAAAGAAGATTTTGCCGACGATAATTCGGTGCTAATTCTATAATAGTAGTATCTTGTGGTAATGATGATTAGCATTTAACACCCACGGTTTAGTTATAATTATACTACTACAGTATTAGTTGAGCAAGTAGGATCGGCGAGACGAAACAGAGAAACGTACAGACATCGAACACTCACCCATTAATGCGATGAGATCATCCTCGAGGAAGCTCAGCTGATTTTCCCCGGAGCTCAAATAGGCATAGACAGCCCTCGCGAGGGGTGCATCACCCCAACCACCGGAACTCACCCCTGTACCACTGCCACCCCCGACCCCGCTGCCGCTGTTGCGTGATGCTGGAGGCGCCATGGACCTCGGCCTCGGCGGGATATCCGGAACCTCTGCGAAAACGAGGAGGAATACGATTAATTGGGCTCGTTTGTGCCCTAATGTGCCGCTGCAGCGTATTAGGACCTTTGAGCGCAATGATTTTAGCGTCCGGATTCCGTGCGTACACCAGTCGTTTTATTTATGGATGAACACGCCCGCTGAAACTTAAATCCTAGTCCAGAAACATATAAAAGTTAAAAAAAGCCATCCCTTTAATTCGCGAAATAGTGATCTGTGAATAAATATATAGTTTGTTCTTTCTTATGTTTTCCAATAAATTATGATTTCATTTTTGACTGATGTTCAATGATTATTTTAATTCATTTTTAATTTTATTTCTTTCCAGTCTGGTCTAAAATAATATATTTGAAGAAAATATTCTACATTTTATAACTAATAAAATTTATATGTCGTTATAATGAAAAAATAAATTATTCAGGATGTTTTAATTTCGTTGTGATAACCTTAAGAGTACTTCGTACTCTGAAAATGTCTCTTAAGAATTCGTACAATGTGTTAAAGTTCTTATTATAATTAGCTTTCTCTTTCTGATGAAATTGTTGACATCATGCATAATCCTTTGTAAATAACAGCAAGATCTTATATATGCAATATTGTTTTTTACAGTCGAACGATTTATTTCACGTAACTTGATGCTGAATATTTATTTTTATCAATTTTTCAATGAAATTTAGAAAAGAATATAGATAACAGTACATAGTCCAAAATGTGTCCAACGATTTTTTGATAAAATTCATTCTGTGCTCTTCTATATTCGACAATTATGAGCTGTTCAAAAATTTCAGATAAAAATTTTTAAAATAACCAAAAGTTAATAGTACACGTTGAACTGTCAATATACTCTGAATTCAGAAACGAAGAAATGGTGGGCAATTTTAAAGTTGAAATCAAAATTAATGGGAACACATGAAAGTTTTCGCGAACATGTTTGCAAGACAACGGCGATTCGAGGCATGATACGGCACGGAACGTACAAACAGTTTGTTTCACACAAATTGTTTCGTTGATCCCAGTTCCCGCATTTCCATTTTCTCGGTCATGCCAGTTCCACGAGTTCGCTGCACCTGCCGCAGGTTCTGCAGTTCTCGTACCAGTGTTTCTGTTTTACCGCACCCCGTTCCGACCAGAAGAATGGCTTTCAGCCAAAAACCGCGGCATTTCGAACGAGCCGCGTTTACTTGAATATTTCCACCAAGTTTACGTTCCATTCTCTCCGTCCTTTTCTTCTTCTTCTATTCTTTTATATCCTTTTCATTTCTTCGCCGCATCGGCCGCCGATCCATTTTGCTCGCGCGTTATTACAGGCGAATTTATACACTTGGCCGGCGTGCAAAAACGCGCACCCCCTCAAGAAACTTCGCGAAATGGAAAGTTCTGCGTTATTTAGAGACTTGTTCGGGGAAAATGAACAGCGCGCACGGCACCGTAACAAAAACTTCGGTGTATCTTACCGCAAAGTTAACATTAAGGGGACCAGCCGAGGCGAACATTCCCCAGAGAAACGAACGAAAATAATTCTCAAAATTTTTCTGAATTTTCCGAAAATCTCGAGACAGACTAACACGTTGACCCGCTTAGCGATCACAAAAATTGAGCAAAATCAGCCCCCTTAAATTTCAATCGATTCAAATTAATTTAATTAATGAAACTCGAAAGCTACTTACGAGTGGCTTTTGATTTCATTTTCAAAGTATGAATTCAAGATTACCATCACGTTTTTTACAAAAATATTCACAATCATCTTTAGAATGATTTGCAAATTACTTTCCTTTATCTCACCTCTATAATAAATTATTATTATATTTTGTGATAACAGAATACTGGAACGAGTTCAATGATTCCCCATGATTTCTATATTATAATATATATTGCTAAATGAAGTATATTTTCTTTCCAAGACTCTAACTCTCTATTTGTGCAGATAATTTGTAGTATTTCTTTAATATTGTAATATTAAACAGTACGGAGATTCAAAGAGAGAGAGAGAGAGAGAATTTATTATCTTTCTTACAACTTAATGAAACGTCGAAAGAGGGAGATCAATTCCTATTTGGTTCGTATATGTCGCAATTAATACCAACAATGTTTATTGTACATAATGATCCGCAGCCTAGTTTCATAATTCCCAGACTTGCCCTATTAGTGTATTAAATTCTTTCCCTTTTGAAATACCGGACAGGAATATGTGAAGAGCAACGTTTCATAATTCGAAAGCTGCAATTTCCTGTAAAATATTCTGCTGTTGCAACGATATAGATTTTTTTTCGGCGTCCGCGTGCAATCTGTGTTGCGTCGCTTGTACAACGGTGGCTTAGGCGCCAAAAAACCAAAAACTTCGAGTCGTCCTTGCATACGGAACGACCCCCGTGCTCGCTACACGCTCGTCAGAGACAGAGAAAGTGGGGACACGACACCGGGGTACGTTTTTATTGTAGCGAAACCGAATGGTCGAGTACGCTTCGAGCGAGTCGACATTGGGGTTGAACACGTAACAAACGTTTGCAACACGACCGGCTGCAGAAGTGCTCGCAAAACAGTTGGAGAGCGCCGAGAGCTCGCTGCATCGAATATCGAATTCCACTTGTCGACCGCCCCCGCGCAGTCGAGAATTTTGCAATTTTTCCATTATCTACGTAGCAACGAATGGCATTAATCGAGATCCCTATTGATCCGCCGCGCGACACTTGGAATTAACCGACAATCTTCACAGGAGGGTGAAGTCTCCGGAAGGATTTTCCACTTCTAGAATCATTCCGGACATTTAATTGAATAATTGAAAAATACGAGAAAGATTTATCCATTGAAAAACGCGAGGAAAATGAATAAGAAAGAATGCTAACCCTTTGCTGTCGGAGCTATCTTGACTTGAAATTTAAGCATTTCTTCGGATCTATGATGTAATTCCATTGTATATGATTTCTTTAATTTTGTGGATATGAAATTGTATAATACCTTATGCAATACATAAATACGTAGTAATTGATACCAACATATTTAATAATGTAAACAATTTTTAGAGGTGACTTTAAGTTGCCCCTCGACTGCTAACGATTAAAACTATAGCAGCTTGTTTTATTTATTGTGTTTGATAAAATTTTAAATAAATGAAGTCTAATTTGAAAATAATTAAAAAAGTGAACACTGATTTGTTGGTATGGGTAAAATAAATTTAAATGTAAATTAAATTTAATTTATAATGATATAATCCCATTGTATATGATTTCTTTAATTTTGTGGATATGAAATTGTATAATACCTTATGCACTACATAAATACGTAGTAATTGATACCAACATATTTAATAATGTAAACAATTTTTAGAGGTGACTTTAAGTTGCCCCTCGACTGCTAACGATTAAAACTATAGCAGCTTGTTTTATTTATTGTGTTTGATAAAATTTTAAATAAATGAAGTCTAATTTGAAAATGATTTAAAAAAGTGAACACCGATTTGTTGGTATGGATAAAATAAATGTTTCCCGAGTATAATTTTCAACACGTATCTTGCAAAATGATTAAGTTGTTCCTGTTTACAGAACTGCATGAATGGCCGAATAAAAAATTTCGACGGAAGCGCAGTACACGTATAATATAACCTGGAAAGCTTAATGAGTGTATCGTACTCGGTGAAATTAGAGATAGAGAACCGTGAAAAATAAGAGGGATCCGCGCGCGCGCGCGCTCGGCGCGTATCAGCGATGAATTCGCTTTTCCTCTCGCGTGTTTAGGTTTTATTGTATCAGATTGCATTTCACCGCGCTACTCAGTTTCCGCATTCATAACTCCAATGCTGAAAACTGACGCACGAGGTGTCCATCCGGACAGCAAAAATTTAATTGCACGATCGAATTTCGTGCGATGCTACGCGTTACAAATAATAGAGAACAGTCGTCGTTTTCAACAATGCGAGCGAAACTAACAGACCAGCAGTAAAATTTTACCGCACCTATTTCTAATAAAGTTCCATTACAATTGCATGGGAAGAAAGAATTTTAAATCCAGCAGGAAACTGCAACGCAGTATTATAAAATTCCTCTGAATAAAAAATTATGCTATCCCGCGAAGCTCCATGCAAGTTTATGTTGTTTTAAAATAATTCACTGAAACGTGAAATGAATGGAAAATTTATTACTCGCTCCGTTGGGAGAAAAATAAAATTAACTACTTTCAAAATAAAATTAATTAACATTTGCAGTCTAGTCATGGTACAGAACAGTTGAAATAATGAATATAATAAATATAACAAATTAGTTCCCTTTTGCAAAATGATTTAATGTGCTTGAACGACGTCTAAACTTTTATTCGATAACCCCGTCACAGCGAGAAAGCAATACTATAAAATATATCCAATTAAATTAAATTATAATTAAAACTTTAACTAACATTTTCATGTAGCTACTTTTACGCATGTGTTAGAGTTTGAATTTTTCGGGACAAATTTTTGATATCTGAAGTTAGATAGAACATGATCCTCTTTGTTCAAAGTTTCAGGGGTTCGAGAACAGTATGAATTGTGGAAGTCCGTTGTTTTACTGACTTTCTGTGACTTTTGATGAAAAATTTTATCAGGAATGCTGACTTACCCGGGTCCAAAGATAACGTAGAAGCATGGAGGTTGGCTTCCGACCTTGCTCTAGACAGAGCTGTAGGTAGGTGCGATGATGGACCTTGATAAGTGGTGCTCGACACGTTTCCGGAAGGCAGTCCAGGTCGAAGTTCCAAGCAAGAGCTGTCCATGCTTCTGGTCTTCCTCAATTGCGAGCTCATCGTAAGCTCTGAACCGCCATTTTCTTCGTCCTCGGGCCAAAATGAAACTTGCTAAACAACAATACAAAGAGAAAGGATAATACAATCCTCTAGTACTCTAATAATGTTACATGTTAACGCTAAACAAATTATCACAGGACTGGTTCCAGATTTTTTGTTTTAAAATTATTCAAATCATAAAAATGTTTCAAAGAAAATAATTACTTTATTCTAGCGCTCATAATCTAGAAATTTATGTAAGGTAACACATGTCACTGATAATGATATCAGTTACTTTTACAGCTCGATAAGCTTAGTAGTAATTGTAATTAAATCAAGATCATTCAATAATTTCAATATAAGCTATGATGTAATATAATATAATAAATTTTTATGCAAAGTAGTATTTTTCTGCATTAATTATAAACAATAGGAGCTAGATAAAAATTTCTGTCCGTCTTCAATCATTTGAATAAGTTTGGCGCAATCTATTAACTTTTAATTACTTGCATATAGTATTTACAATTTCAAAATTCTAAATCTAGTGTTGCGAGCCTAAACAAAGGTTTTGATTTTACTAGTTATTTCATTGAAGACAAATTGATTTATGTTGGAATGATGTAAATTCAGTGTAACGAATTATGTAGACAGTGGAGTGCGAGTAACTGACGGTCAATATTCTTAAATTCTTATAATTTTTTTACTGTTATAAATTGCACCTACTAAATTTGTAGTTCAGAATGTTACGAGTTCTGTTCTGAGTAGCTCACGATTTTGTCGCATCTTTTTGTACGTATAGTCTCTGGGTGTATGTGTAAGCACTATTTACTACTTTGCAAAGCTAGATATAAATTTTGAAGAACACACGGGATAACAGTGAGATACAAGCAGCATCACTCACCCTAAGTCTGGAGGCGAACATATCTTCCACGGATTGGGGTAAATATTCCCTGGTAGCAGCAACCTCGCGCCACTTATCAACCGAGGGATGAAGAGCAGCTAACGCGACCTCATGAAAACTCGCATAATGTTTCGCCAAGGAGCATTGTCGCTCGAGAACAAAGCCGTACCTTCTTCGTTCCTGTGTCATCGCCTAGGAAAAAGGGTTAAGAGGCTCGAATTCAAGTCATGCACTATCGTTAGCCTACTTTTTTAGGCTAATTCATTATTCAATCACCATCAGACCGAGATGCTGTGTCACTTACATCAAAATTAATGACGAAGACTAATTGATAGCGGATCATATTATAACAAATTCAATATTTCTACCTCGATTGCATCAAACAAAAGTAATACAACATTATTTTGATTTTCAACATTCATCTGCCGATTCAAATATTTTAACCAATTACTCGTGTTTGGTATGAACAGATAAATTCTACCGCAATTTTCTGTAATTTCGACCAAAAAATTCTTACAATCGTTATACATAAATCGTTTCTTTTTTAGATCAATTTAAAATAACTAAGGTGAAATATAAAAAGTATAATTACAACTAGTCTTCTATAATATTTTCCACAACCTGTACAAGCACGCAGAAATATTGACATGTAAATTCGTATTTATGAAATATGATACGATACGTTCATTTGATGATTAAATATATTATTTTCTCAATAACAATGGTAAATATCATTTATTGCATCGTGTCATATAAGCGACTTTATAGACCGATATTTATATAGACTGATTAATTATCAATCCTTGTTTATTGTTCGGGAATTTGTCAGATTAATGTTTGCCGAATGAAATTATCGACATACAACATGACGAAAGGGATCAAAAGTAAAATAAATATGAAAAAATTTTAACCATTCATTTTAATGGGAGGGTAGTTATGGGGTAAAATAAAAGAAATCAATTATTGAGCTACATTCTCCATTTAATGGCATGACAAAATTCCCAAACATTCTGCTATTCATTTCTGCTTCTTTTCACAATTTTTACTTGCCATTCGATAGAGTTAAGCACCAAAGTCTAGTTTTGCTATTTTAACTACAATAGCTATAATAACTACCCTCCAAATCGAGATGCGTACAAGATAAAAATTTTACATAATCCGTCGTTTCCTATACCTTATCGAATGATTCATTTACTGGTTAATTTTCCTTATCCGGCTAACCCGTTTTGGACCAAAAGATGGAGCCTAAAGGTGTATCCGAAATGATGGTACAAACGGATACAGGCTGACAGGAAAAAAAAGAATGCAGTTCTGATCACTATTGATGGACATAGACAATACTCTGTCTTGCAAGTTTTCAAGAAAATTAATCGCCACAGAATTTCAAATCAGTTCAATATATATATACAAAGTCGGAAAGTCTTGAAATTCTTGAAACTCTTCAAAGTTTTGATCAAGACTTTCAAGACTTGTAAGCTGGTCGACGTGCTACCTCCTTTCCGATTTCAATGATTGAAATATGTTATCAAGGTGATCATTATGAACAACATTTCTCTTTATTAAAGTTTTTGGCAGTCAGCTTTAGCAGAACACTTTACTTGTACGTAAATGCATGGATTAGGTTTGATTTGGGTATCAAGACTTCCAAGACTTTTCACGAATTCTAAGTCTTGAATTATATTGAAAGTGATTCAAATTTTTTGTCATAAATATTGCATCAAAGCGATTTGAAGTGTTTCAAGATCCCATCACTATTGCTCAACCCCTGTACGAATGTACACATTTTTGACAAAACGGTAAAGGCAGGTTTAGGGGATTGGTGCACCGGGAGTTTTGCGGAATGAGCAGGTGCACAGGCGTCACATACTCACGTTTTTCAAGCTCTGCTCACAAAAGGCGTCTAGCTTGGACTTCTCTTCCTCGAGAATCTGCATGTTCTTCAGCTCTTTGTCCATGGCGAGTCCACTCTTGCTGGCGCCCCTCGACTTTTTCCTCTGCTTCTTCATCGTCGCGGCTGCCTTGCTGTACGTTTCGGACCTGGTCTTGTGCTGTTGAAGGAACTTCTTCTGTTCGCTCTGCGAAACGTATTATTTCATTATTCATCGGTCCGTTGGGCGGCTGTTAGTAGCCGCCACGAGTCGTTCGGATTCGGAGACCCGAGCTTACCTGGACCACCTTCGTGTCTTTCTCTAGGTTCGTCTCGAGGGGAACCAGCAGGTCTACGTAGAACGCCTTCAGCTGAAAGCAAGCAAAACGGCCAGGTTACAGCGAGCAGCTCAAGACACTGGAAGATTTTAATGCCGCGGAAGCGCGGAAAGTGAATTCGAAACGAGCTTAGGTAATGAGGGACTTTCAACGTCTGCCCACGACAACGATGGCAGAGGGCTACCAGCCACTTTCGTTCGCAATGTTGCCGACCATGTTTACGAGCTGTTGTCTGACCTGTTTTTAAGCCGAGCGCCGCAGCTGGGAAAAACGTTCTGATTATTCGAACCGGGAGACTCGTAAAACTTAACGCCGCGGCGCGAACCCGAGGAAACGCTTCTTTCTCTACTTTCGCAGGTGTTTTAGTTGCAGTTTAGCCCGGTAAATTAGTAGACGGCCTAGCCATTTATTGTGTTAAATGCTAGTCTTACTCTGGTACCACCGATTTTATAACTGTATTTTTCTTAGTTGAAAGTTCATAGTTGCATCTATAGATTATTAGCAACTTAACTTCCATCTTTATAACGTTTTCCTTTCTTCCGATCGACAATTGTTTATAAATATTTGAATGTTATTGGCGCGCTGGTACGATCATTCTTGACAATAATTAAGCTATTTTGCAAATTTACATAAAATATTTCAACATTTCGATCCACGATTTGGATCATTTTCAAGAAACTTATTTCATTGTAATTTCGTCTGTAAGAATTCTAATTAGTACATGGTTTTTAGACCAAATGCAGAAAAAGGAAACAATATCTTAAAAATCCAATCAGAAAAGAAAGAAAAAAGAAGAATATTAAAATTATAACTTGTATGAATACTCACTTGCTTAATCCAAATTAGTTATTAATTTAAATTCTTTAGAGTTTGTGAGAACGCCTGTTGGTTCCATGCCGGTTACATGTCGACTGGGCCAACGTGACGATTTGAAATTATTCAGTACTAATGCTATTTGTATACCAATTAAGACTGTTGGTAAAAAAGAAAAAATAGACCTTCCATTTACTTTTGATAAGAAACTATAGGATATATGTATTGGAACAAAAATGATCGTACCAGCGCGCCAATAACTTCCGTCTTTATGTTTCTGATCTTCTGTGTTATAATTTCATGGAAACGTCGAGGGTCTATGTTGCATTATACGAATAACGTTGGACTCTTATTAAAGGTTTTCATTATTATGGTACCTATATGTATGTATGAGCGAATGAGCCAGTTTTTCAATAAATTTTTAATGCATGTCATTCAAAAATAAAATTTACATACATTTTATGCCTCTAATGGCTAAATATTGATAGCAGAGAGATTGAATTTCAGTTTAGCAGAAATCGATAATATACGTATTTAGCGATGTTTGAAATGTTCCGTTACGATATTTTAGAACCGATGTTGAAGGTGGTAGAATAATTTTCACTGCATGATAAATGAACAGAAATTACAGGGCTAATTTGCTCAACCTTCTATATGGATAGAGAAATATAACCTTATTAACGGAAGAATTAATAAACAAGAATTTGTTAGCTCGGTTTGAACGAATCCACCGTTGTGTGAAATTCATCGAGACAGTTGTTAATTATATAGACCGACTGAAATTTCATTGTGGACTCGGTTCACGTACAGCTATACATTAACAGCGTATACATTAACGAGGATTTATGTACCTACGAATTAGCAGCGGTTATTTATGTTTAATAACTACTTCCATTGAATGGTCTTTGAAAACTTCCGTCGAGGATTCAGGCGAATATTCAGATATGTACATGTGTTTCGCATTCAATATTTCGGGATTGCGAGCACGATTAAAATATTTTCCCGTTTAACGTATGAACTCGTGTTACTCAGAAAAATTGGTGAGCAATATTAATTATATTTGATAGAACTGATATAAAACATTTTCAGCTTAATGAAAAAAGCGAGAAACTTTATTTGGTCGAAAGATCGTTACAAGTGTTATAAAAATATTTTCATGTGCCCATTTAACCTGAAATTTATACTAGTAATTATTTAACGTGTGACTATTGGTAATACAACTATCTGTGAATTTAAATGAATTTCAGTAGAGATGAATATTTCTGTATAACTGACATTAAAATTTTTTTTTGAAATACTAGAACAGTACAGAACATAATTATCTACCTAATTGACACATATTTCCCACGGAGGGTTAAATATAATTTTTGTAGGGAGAAGTCGTCTTCGAGCGGAGAGAAGTCCGTCGAATGTCGCGTCGCTAGAAACGACGCGCGACGATTCGATATTTGTTATTATAATTATCGATTGCGTTCTTGCGTATGTTTAATTTGTTTAAACAATCACAAGGTTTTACTATTGCACATCGCTGGATTCGGGAGAGTCTAGAGAATTTTTTGCTGCAAAGAACAATTCAATATCTATTATAATAACATCACAATAATTGTTTAAAGTTGCAAAATAGTTTTTTTTTCAACGTCATGTTTTTCAAAAACTGTGCGTGTAGGGAAAAAATTAAGGCCAGATTCGGAATCAGCGACAAAAACTGTATAAGATACACCTAGCAGTTACATGGAAACATTTTTGTTTTTGGACAGTGTAATTTGCTGTCTTTTTCTATATTCGTCAGTTGCCGCTTAATTTCCTAATTTTGAACGTCCTGTTTCTCAGTGCCTATTGGGTCAAAAACTACGTTTGAATAGTGAAATTTGAAGGAAATTGAATGCACTTTCCGAAAATGAAAACCAAATTTTTAGGACCCATAGTTTTTGAGTAATAAGCGAAAAACCACAACAAGGTAATAAAAACCGTGGTTTTTCCCCCTCCCCAAGTTAGCACAGGGTCCACAAGGTCAAAAACTCAGATTCGACACGCCAGAGTACCCCTAAATGACACGTGTCAAAATTTCATTAAGTTCGGAATACTTTTTAGGTAAAAGTACCTGGCGACTGGACTATTACAAAAAATTGATGAAGCGATGATGGGTGTAAATATTGTTTGTACAAGAGCAACTCGTCTTTACGTTTTCTATCATAGTTTACATTGCTTTTACTTCTATGATTTTGAATAAGTATTGAAGTATAATTGGTATGAATTTATTCTTCCCTTCTCCCACAATACCCTGCATTTTGAATTTCTTAAATATGATTTTTAGTTTGGTTTTTATGAACATTTTTCCAAGCCCTAGTAAATTCGTAAAATTCCTCCGGTTATCTTCGCACATGCACCTGTTTTCGCGCGGCACTAAAAGGGGTAAAGTCCGTTTCAAAACTCTACATTTACGAAAATCCACAGTCTACCATTCGAATTAATTTATTTAGTTGTTCAAGGATACTCGTGAGAACATTAGATGTACAGAAACCGCACCCACAGTGACCGCAGCTTCAATTAGAGCTGATAAATAATCTATAGATCGTCGGGTAGCCGAATCTGACCCGCCGACCGTTCATTAGAAGAAGAAACACGAGTTTGATCACGGAAAGGGGGGCGGTGCGCAAGGATAAGAGGCACGGTCGGCCGAGCAAAATGCATCGAGAATGCTGCCGGGCTCTTTTCAGCGCATCAACAGTACCACTTCAACTCGTATTTCTCTTCCCTTTCAACGGGCCGCTTTTCACGGGCAGCGATCGACTGCCGGTAGAAGGTTGCCCGCTCGTGGAAACGTATTTCTGATCGAAATGCTGCCTCTAATCAATGTCCATTAAGCCGCGGAGGGAATGGAAAAAAAATCCCGATCAACCCGTGTCCCGTCGTGTCGGCTCGTCCGCGACTAACGCCGCGCCGCGGATTTCGTTTCGACGACCCGAGTTCCACCGGATGGATTTTCTGATTTTTATTTCGACATGCATCCCGACAGATTTCCCACGTCGCGTCGCAACGGGTGATATGTCAGCCACACATTTTCCGATTGTTCAGAGAAACGATCCTGCCCCTTTCTTGCGCATTTAGCAACGTTAGATTGACAAACTTCGACTCCATAGGAAATTGATTCGACCGTATCGAGCACACTTTGCTATATTCCATTCTCATTTTCTTAAGGCGGGATTCTCAATTCTCATTTCTTGATAATACTAGATAATACTATAATAATATTTTGTAAACACGCTAGATAAAAGATCGATCTATCGCCCTTAAAAGTCTTATTTTTTAATTTACGAGGCGTAATTTGCATTATTTAACACACACCTTAACACACATCCGACCGGCACTTACCATATAATTTTTAAAAATTCGGAAACTCCATATCTTCGGTTTTAATTGTTCGACACACTCGTCGGCGAAATTAAAGGGTCACTGATCGAATAACTTCTTCGTCGCGAGCTACACGGTCCTCAACAATCAGTTCTCCACTACTCGACCGTGTCACATGGTGGGTGAACGTCACCGCCCACCATAACATAAAAAAGAAGTGGGGGAACAGGCTAGATGTGACTTGCGGGCCATGACTCGGACAGGCCTGCTTTACAATATTGTCTTTACTAACTTTTCTTTTTGTCGATTGTATGATTAAACAAAGTTGATGTTCTTCACGCATTGGTTCGATCAATTTAATTGAATGTAAATTTACAATTTCCAAACAATTATATTAATCTTGATTCCACCACAACATCAAAATCCAGTTCTCTCGCAAACGTGAAATTGTTGCTATATTTTGTGAATCGAATTTCGAATGTTACTCCAAAATTACCATGATAACGTGGTATACAGACAGTTAAATGTGTATGGGATTTGACCTTTCAAAGTTTGAAATAACCGCCGAATATCGATGGGCCTAAGCATCGATCGATTATCTGATTCGTGAAGTCAGAGAGTTTCACAGTTTGTCTGAGTAGCTTACAAGTAAGACACGAGCACAACACGTGGTATTGTTTTTCTATAATTCTTAAGGTTCTTTCATTAAGCAAGTAAGTAGATATATATCAAAAATTCTTTTAAATGTGCTCTCATTAACAGAATATCACCTTTTGTTTTTTAATAATACACAGACACAATCACTATTTTCTTGAAAAGGGTCTAAACCAAGACCGAAACGTCGATATTAACATATTGCAAAATTGCTTTCAATTAAATTAATCGAAACAATGCGCCAATAACATCAACATTGTCTTTACTTATTCGAAAGGGCTCCATATTCATGCCCTTTTAAGTCTTTGCAATTGCATTCTTTCTGTAAATGATTTTTAACATGACGATATACATTCTGCTTCAGATTCATGGTTTTTATCTACACATTAATTTTCTTTTATACACTGGTTTTTTTGCTCTGTTATTTGTATGAATATTTAAGTAATTTTATAGCAAGGAGAACAAATTGACTTAAGTTCCTATGCTTCAATTCGCAAATCAACCTCGCTGACCGTTGGGGAGTTATTACAGGTGCTTTGCACAACGATGCTGATGGATTGGAGCGGCCGTAGAATCTTTGAAAGTGAAGTCAACTAGCTGACTGGCTCAACTAGCTAACTTTTTTTGAAATGTTTGTACAGTTAATGGAATTGGCTAGAAGCAACGAATGCGCGAGCGAAAGAAATTGGAGGGATTTTTCAAGATTTAATGTTTTCACTCGCTGACTCGTAGCAACTCAAGAATTCAATATGAATAGAATTTCATATCATTCAAACCTGCCAATCCTATTTTTATTTTATTTATTACAGGCGTGTTGAAAATAACTTCGGAAATCAACCTTCGCGTCGACATATTGCATTTATTACATTCCTGATGATGTGATTCGAGGAATTCCAATAAAGCTGATTGAAAAAGTACAAAGGGTTACAAAACATTAAATGGGGATAGAATTAACACATTTATCACGTTGGTCATGCGAGGAGATATAATATTCTTTAATTAGATTGTAAAAAATTAATTTTAATAATCACTAGATTGTGGATATTATGCATTCTTGACAAATATTATCTTGCTTAATTTCATTCTACAGCGCATACAGTTAATTCAGTTAAAAATTATGACAGCAGTCAACACCTGTTTCTCAAAACATACACTATAATAAAATGTATAACTCGTGCAATTTTAATTATTTTTACTTGAAACAAATAACTTGTGTGCTTCAAACACCCCTAAATACATGTGCAAAATCTTGCTGCAAAAAGTTGAATAGTTTCTCTGAAAAAAATTCCAGAATGGCTTTGAAAAGCAGAATATACCTTGAGGAGAGGAGAAAATAGAAAACCACTGATTAACTGTGGGAATCGCAGTTGTGCATGAAACAGGGTAGAGTGACGTTACTTTAGAACGACCGGGACGGCCAGGAAACAAATCGTCGTATTTTCCCAGAACTCCGTGATTCTCGAATGCAAAATTTCTTGAAACGGCGTCGGCGCATGCACGGCCGATTTTATTTAGGCGCTTGACAGCTTTACGTTCAGCTTCCTCGTCGGCGGCTGTATAAAAGTACACATCGTGTTATTTATTTATCGAGGCTATTCTTTTTCCTTTCGACCCCCGCCACCAGCACAGCTCTCTCTCTCTGTTCCGATTACGAGTCGATCGAAAACGAATTTTCCCCAGTTTTATTCGCGAAAACGACGCTCCCGACAAAATGCTGTGAATGACGTTCCGTAAACGTGTTTTGATCCGCAAACTCGCGAATTTAATTAAGCAGTTCGGTAACGGGGGGCCCGTTCGGTAGAGAGGAAAAAAAAGAACGAACGAAAGGTCGGTGCAATTTTAATGCCGCGTACCTACCAAAGTTTTACAACCGAGTTTACGATCTGTTTCCGGGTTTACCGTCGAGTTGCTTATTTCATTGTTCGGCACCCCTTTCCTCTTCGCCATTCCGATGCCGGGCGAAAGAGGAATCCGGCGTTACGCCTTTGTTCTTTCCGATCCTGATCCCAGTCCCGGTGTTCACCGATTTCCGCTCGAAAGCAGAAACCCGTGGAATTCTTTTCGAACTTTCGGCAGTTCGCGCTCGCGCCATACAACCAACCGGTACCAAAAACAATAACAATAGAGAACCATCGCTGTCCCGAATGCGAAGCTTTCCCATTTTACTGTTGTCGATTGTTTCACATCAAAGATGCTTTGTAATTGATTCTTTGTTACGTTGATCGAGTCAGTTTATACTCTGAATTGGAAATTACTCGGTTTCGTTTAGTGTACTTTAAACATTTTTGAACGAAGTCAATTTACTATGTGAATTGGAAAATTTTTTCCATTCAGTGTACTTTAAACATTTTGAAATGAACTTTGGTGTTTACGGTTACTTATTGTGTGAGAAAAAATTCAACGCGTGTAAAACAATTTCTACCCGACAATCTATTATGTATTCTAAATAACATGGGAATACATACAACATATCAAAGCATGAGACGACAATAGTACAGCAATAGCCTAGATTGATTCGAAGCTTTACGATTCCATTTTTTTTTACATATCGTAATCCGTCTTTTTGTACACTATAAAAATATCCAACAATGCGAACTGGCGACTAGAAAATTTATGTGAATATTAATGTAATATGCCTATGTGTTAACTAGAGTACGAATCTTTATACAAAATAAAATTGCTTATTTCATCGACAACATTTCACCGACTCCAGATTTTACCGACAACGCTTTTAACCGCCAACGATTTTAGATTAGTTCAGTGTCGGGAAAATTTGTGTCGGTGATTTCCATGGGACCCCAAATAGACATTTAAAATCATATTTCTTTTCTGATACATCAAATCTATGCAAATTAGTCTTGCTACATTTCATCAACTTCCCTTAGCACAACCGTAATTAATATTTCATCAGAAAATAAAAACCGTAAATAATTTCATAACTATAAGTATTAATTTCCTCGAAGGATCCATTAAATCTCATTCCATCGCGAGATCAATTGCAAAATTGATTAAATTTCTTGAAATTTTGGTATGTGTTGGGGTGTGGCAATTAACATGTTAAACAGCTCAGCAACAAATTCCGAAAAAAAGCAAAATTCTAAATCGATGATAAATCCAAGCAACTTCTGCACCGAATCCAGCAGAAACAACCCCGGATTACAGATTCACCGTATCGCCATCCCTTAACAAAGAAGAGCATCCCTTACTCTGAACGTTTCACCGTGGCATTTCGGATGCCAAGATTCCTCTGAGTCTCGCCTCTCCTTCCACCGTGAGCTCGTCTCTCGCGCGAAACGTTTGCTAGGATACAGGAATGCGGGCTTTTCAAGACGGATGTGAAAATCCAGCATAAAAAGCCAGCAGGAAAGTCACGGACCTTCGAAACCGGCGAAACGCTCGGGCAAACATCCCCCGGTCTCTCTCACTTTCTCTCTCGGTGTACGCGTCCGTCCCTTTTTCCCTTATTCCGTGCTGGTTCACTTTCTCTCTCTCCATCTGTGCAAATTTGAACGGCTGAAAATTCGCGTCAGCGCTCTCTGGAGCAATCCGTTCCCAGTTTCCACCGACGCTCGACATTTGGCCGGTCAGAACCGGATGGTTCGCTTTCATCGAGCCGAATCCCGGCCACTTCCGGAACCCCGTGCACGTCAATGGAGCGTCTAACGTTTCGCGTACGCGTTTCAATAGTCATTAGACGAATCCACAGATATTTTCGACCGTGTTCCACCGCCGACCTTTCTGTTCCAGCGGCCGGCCAAGTGCCGGCGGAGTTGATTTAATCCTTCGCTTAGTAACCGAGGAGGAATCGACAAGTACCCAGCATGGTTTTCACCAGCTCTAGCTGGGCGAGGCTTCGAGCTTCCATTTTTTTCTCCCTCGTTTCGAAGAAAGTTCGTGGCTAGTTTATTGGCATAAGCACCGCGGATGTATCCAGTTACGCGAACTATGAGAAGTCGGTAGGCCGGGAAGTAGGCCAGGAAACAATAAAGTTTCGAGGGTTATTGTTAGTCGCGGGTCAGCGGAACTTGGCTCTTGGCTCTTCGCTCGGTTTTTCTCATTATTCAATTTTTGTCGGCGGCTCGTTGCTCCTGCTAATATATTGTTGCTGGACTAATGTTTTTGAAAGTGAAGATATTTTTGTTAGAACAAAGAATATACACGCTGCAATGTTTCGTTTGGCGATTAACGTTTGTGTACAAGGGTAATTGTAATCTTGGTCATACAATAATATTCAAAATATCTTTCTATGGAATTATAAGAATGGCCCATCGTACAAGGGTTAACCCTTTGTACTAGGATTTATTTTAACTAAAGTATCATATGTTTCTTCTGACCTACAATATTTCCAGTTTCTATGACATTTTTAAATTTGGTACAAATGAAATTTTTAGTGACGCCTCAGAAGCGCTACTAGAGTGCTAAGGGTCAATGACATAGCTTTCTCGAAGAAAAACCATTGTGGTATTAAAGGTCGCTCTATGAATCGTGATCTTCGATTCCAATTTATTTTATTTGATTTCCATGTATACGGGGAGGGGGGGAGGGAGAGTTTTTTAAGAGCGACGTTCCCGTCAACACTTTCGATTGGATTGCCGTGTCCCGGGACGCCGGTGCCGTTCGCGATGATAGAAAAAGGGAAAACAAAGCTCTGCAGATTGGCTTCCTTCCAGCAGGAATGAATCTTCGGCAACCAAGCCGACAACGCCGGTACAAAAAACCTGCCGTATCATACCTTGACAAAAAGGCCTCGAGACTCCCTAATATATTGACTCACTTGTTTTTCGCTGATTCATACTCCGCCGTCGCAGGAAACGATTAACGAAACTCTGGAAATTCATCGCAGCCGCTTTCGCCTCGCTCGCTCGAGGAACAGCCGTGTAACATCGGCCATTCGATCGCTAAAGCGGATCTGACAAAGGTGCGATGTGTATAATGAAGTTCCCCTGTACTTTGCAAACTTTTCCGTCACGGAGAGTTCATAGACTCGCGGAACTTCACAGGCAGTCGCGACAGACCGTCGGAGAAGGGGAGTGCTTTGAAACCTTTTAGAAGCGTGATCATTAAATTGGTGACTTGTTGCTGAAAGGGTCACCCATTTCTAGCCGTTTCCTTCTCGCCGTCGATCATTTCGAGACAAACACTGGTTCGAGCTCTGTTCCTCTAGATAACGAAATGAATACTGTGTTTGATGTTACTAGTTAGGCTTCACTTTTAATAATATTCAGTCCTAACTTTTACGTTTATTTTAAGGAGATATGCGTGTAAATCTGCAATCTCAAATTTTCATTATGAGCAGAAATAAAAAGGTTTTAAAAAGTGCCTCCTCAATTTTTTTTTAATGTAATTCCTACCAATTTCAATTTTTTCAAAGTCTGTTTGGCATATCATTTAAAAGATCAATCTCTTCAATTGCTTAAAAACAGTCAGTTCGTTTAGCCCAATTCTAAGAAAGTTATTCGATTTAAACACATTCGGAAAATCAAAATCAATTAATTTCTTACTGTATTAATTTTTAAATGAATGAAATAATTGTAAATAGACACGTAATGTAGATTTTCCTTTTCTAATAGAGACTGATTGAACAAAGGAGTCACACAATTTTGTGCACCTCCTTCCAAGATTGAAGGCAGCCGGAGAATCTCTGCAATAAATTCCTTGACAAGAGACTATTAATCACCCTCTCCCTTCTACCTTGCTTACCACACGTTGAAATTTTTAACAATCCCTCATTGTGACAAACAATGTTGTCTCGTTTTCTATACATCATATGAATGCATCCCTGAACGAGGTTGATCCCCCAACGTTGGCACACTCGGCAACAGGCATTGTAAATACATTTATAACAAGGAACAAACAAGCAGTCAAGGTGGTTAGAGGCTCAAGAATGATTCGATTGAAAAATTTGCGTAGGGTCGCGTTGAATAAGCAGCATTGAACGCCATAGAAGACCCTCCGCGTCGCGACCTTTCACCATGGCCCATTGGATTCTCCTCTAATCTACGCGAAAGGGTCCATCGGCCCTTCTCCGCTCTTTGCGGGCGATCGTTTCACCGGAACGCAACGGCTTTAAAAGGTTCAAAAGGTAATGCAGGCTGCTCGAATTTGAGCCAGACCACTCGAAGGATTCATCTTCGCTTCCTACCCCTTTCGCCATTCTCCGAAAACCCTTTCCTCGCCACCCCCTCGGCAATCCACTTAAGAACATAAAGCTGTTCGCCGACTGGCTGCTTTCTTTCCATCCGTGAGGATTCCAGAATCGGAAATGCTCAGGCCATGCAGTTCTATCGGTCGAAATGCTTTGGTGTTGTTATTAATCGCGATCAAGAATCTTCCTCATCTGGACCATTTTTCGCATCGTCTACTTCATCATTTCGGAAGGCTTAGTGCGGCAGTAACCAATTCAGTAATCACAAACACAGGTAACATTAATTTATTGATTAGGTACTGGAACAAACTCGAATGCAATTTATTCAATAAAACAAAATCTGAAAAATCAAGGTTTATTGTAACACATATTTTCGACATTTGAATTTTTATGCGACAGCCACAGGATTAACACTAAACCTACCATCACCAGTCAAAATGACCATTTCCAGATCTCTCATTTCATAATTATTGAAATAATAAAAATTATTTCATAAGAAATGAGTGTATAGATGGATAGCTCTAGTAGATCACGTATTATAATAGGAACCGTATAAAGTCTAAATAAAATCAAACTTGTCGTTTAAATAAGGAAACATCTACCAGTTACTTTTAAAGCTAAGTAGGTTTAGCTTTAAGTCAGCTAGCTTAGTACACACTTTACATTTGTAAAAGTTAATATCTATACAAACAGCTGTGCACGTAAACACAGGTGATAAAGTAACAAACGAGTTCAGAGCAGTTGGTAGCAATAGTTCAACTTCGAAACTGTATTCGCGAATAAAATTCACTTGGGCTTTTCAACTTTGTACATCGAGGACTTCTTGCCCAATGAAATGCAAACCGATAGTATCAATAAATTCACCTCGTAGTTCACTGATATTACAAGTTCTTATCGCGCAAGAGGTCCCAGTGGAGCCAACATGCTAAGCATATAGATTCCTCGAACCAATCTAGTAATATAAGAGAATTATTTTTCAGGTCTCTATAGACAAAAATTGCTTCAACACTTAAGCGAGCAACCACCTGGTTATTCCTTTAATAATTTTTTGTTCTAACAATATAAAATCACTATGAGAATGAACGTTTATGTAAAAAAGCTCTTGAACACCGGAGCGTTAAAACTATTCTGTTCAATTATGAATGATGTTGTTTATGTTGCAGTTACGAAAGAGAATGTTAAAGACATACTTAAATACTTTTCATTATTATTTATTCCTTCATCTGATTGTTAGGTCTGGGTTAAGTCTGATTGTTAGGGTATCTTGGAATCAACAATAATTGAGTATTTGCAGCACTAAAATATTTTGTCTTTGTAATTTTGTTCCTTGATTAAGGATCTCATTTGCAACTGTACAATTGGCTATATCTGAATCGGGTCCCATGGAAATCATGGACACAAATTTCCCTCACACGGTTTTCATCGACAACATTTCACCGACACCAGATTTGACCGACAATTAATCTAAAATCGTTGTCAGTTAAAGGCGTTGTCGACCAAAGTAGTTGTCGGTCAAATCAAGAATAGGTGAAATGTTGTCGGTGAAAACCGTGTCAGGGAAATTTGTGTTGGTGGTTTCCATGGAACCCGTCTGAATCACGTGTATCAGAACCTCTGACAACACGTGGTAGGGATCACACTAGTGTGCAACGAACGAGGTTGCAATGAGCCAGAGTCGCCTGATGAGGGGATGGAGCACAAGTTGAGGGGAAAACGCGTTACGTAGCAGAGCCACAGCGTAGAAGGGGAAGGTAGAACCTCACTGTGCAACGAAAACTTTTGCGTGAAAAATTGTTCCGAATGGCCTTGACATTTAAAGGTGATCGAGGTGATCGCCGTAAACCACTGGTCAATGAAAACTGGACCTCCATTGGCTGTCACGGAAAAAGATTGGCCGTGAACCGCGTCTCATTAGTCGTCACAGATAACTTCCAAATAATCCTCTAACTCCTCTCATCGTTCCGCGGTGGAACTATGTCGACAGCATGCGGCTGAAAAAGGTTCGGCGTGGCTGGCTGAAAGTTTTCATCACGGGGCGACTTTTCCCTTGGGAAGTCGCTTGCCAGTTTTGACAGTAACTACATATCGAGTCTGGTTTTCGGTCTTTCTCTATCCTTTGTCCCATCCCTCTGTCCCCGCTTGCCCGTTCGCTGCCTCGCCAGCGATCGCGGCTACGAATTACACGTCACAAGGACCATATCTCAAAAGTTTCTCCCTCGCGAAGCTCCCCAGAGAAACAAACGGAGCCATCCGACCCGGCAATACCCGATCAATCGATGACAGGTACTCTTTTGTAACAATGAAGGCGCGCGCACGGGATACGGAACCGGAAGAATCTCATGGAATTTTCATCAATTTTTTTGCTCGTTCCTGCTCGCCTCGGCTACACGCCAACGCTGATGGCATTAATGAAAACGGACACGATGATAGAAACTTCGGAAACTGTAGACTTTCTTGTGTTACGTTCCAGTTCCACGTGACGCGTCTTGATCCCGTGCCTTATACGAACTGGATATTTGATAGATCGATTAACCCCACGAAAGAAGCGTCATAGAAAAATTGAGAAAACCATATACGGTGCATCCGACAATTATTTAAACGTAAAACGTCTGATTCTCGAGAAATTGACGATATGTGGTCTATCGCAATTTCAGACGAAATAACAGTAGACTTGGACTCGTTGAAAAACATGGAGATTTTACCTTAGTACAGCATTTACTTTCCTCCGAGATATTTTTGCATGGTGTTGTAGATTGAACTGGTGAGAAATTGAAGACCCGTTTTTAATTTTATTAATGAATAAAATATCTTCAATATATACCGTTGACACATAAATTTGGTTCAATACTGAGATTTACAAATTTGAGAAACTTTGAAATCGTTCAATAAACCTTTACGCAATTTTCAAACATACATCCAAAACTTGTATACATATAATTGCATTCCATAGATAACCATTACTGAATGATACATTTTAACATGAATATATTATAAGATTAATATGATTTAATTTTAATATGATAATATTATAAGATTAATATGATTTAATTTTCATACGAAAATATTATAAGATTAATATGATTTAATATTAACTTTATATAAACTGAAATATGACTTTAATATTATTTTTGCATTACCCAGTCTCATCGTTTGTTAAACTATTTGTTCAGAAGTTCAAGATTGTTTTCATAACCCGCCTCCCGCATTTATACGCACATTTCTTGAATTTTATTCGCTCCATGAAAACTCGTAATTTTCCGGGATTATTCGTCTGCTAATAGGGACCATTCCGCGTAGAAGTCGGGAACGATAAAAATGCTAACGAAGTTTTCATAGTCGAAACTCAATTCGGCCGCCTTTGTTTCTAATCTGCTCAAACTCTTTTACCGTGTCTCGTGTTTCGCAAAATATATTCAAATATTTTATTCAGCATCCGGTTGAACCATTCGATCGCGGCGGTAAACACAATTAACACGCGGTGAAAATGAGTTATACAGCTCTATGCGTTTCGTATTCTTGACATGATACTCTCGCAGTGCGTATTAATATTTATTAACGTTTTCTCGCGAAGATCAATTTCATTCCATCGTAACAATACACACGAATTTACCGTGGACAATATTAAAACGGCGTGCATGACAAATAGAAGCGGATCTTCCTTTCAAAATAAAAATGTTCTACCTGAATTAAAGGAACTGGAGTGAGATAGAAATTTATTTTCATTATTATCGTGTTTAATAGCTTGAAAATAATAAAACAGTATTTTTTAAAATCTTCTAATGTTTCTACTGTTTTAAATTATAGCTACTCATTTTTGGCATAAATGCACTAAATCCGCTGTCTAATGATCTACAAATAAATTGCACCAATGAAAAGTAGACAGTGGATCTTCCTTTCAAAATAAAAATGTTCTACCTGAATTAAAGGAACTGGAGTGAAGTAGAAATTTCTTTTAATTCTTAACCTGTTTAATAACTTGAAAATAATATAACAGTATTTTTAAACCTTTCAATAGATAATAATAAAATCCACTGTGTAATGATAAAGGATCAGAACGGAAAGCATTACCTAATTTTGCTGGGGGGTTAAGAAAATAGAGAATAGACGCGGCGGGCAACAGTAAATAAATTACTGGGGAAAATATTCAAAAGAATCTCCTCTCGTTATAACAAGATTTTCTGTCCGTTCACGGCCTTGAAGATTGAGAGCCAATTTGACCTCCTTCCATTTTCAACCCTCTGCTGTTCTCATTGCAGTCTCCTCCGTTCACTCGACGGCGTCTTACACCGTAGTCGATTTTCAGTCGCGAAGAAAAATGCGATAACGCGTCCGATGCTTTCCAGGTATTACCCTTCCAAATTGAATTAGTCCTCTCGATCAGGGGGGGAAGAAATTGGCGCCGTTTATCTTGTTTGGCGAATGGTCAAATGCAATTTCGGATGGTATTGACGACGAGAGAAATGGTGGGCGCCGATGATGAACGGAAGTCAAACATCGACAATAGTCTTGCATTTAATTCTCTTACTATGGTTTGTGTTGTAACGTAAATAAATTTGTTCTGATCTTGTAAAAATTTCGTTGTCTGCAAACTTGCAAATGTTTCTTTTTTATTGACACGTTCGCAAACACCGTTACAGCTGTTTGACGTCCTTAACAATGATTATTAAATTAATTTTATACACATTGTTGTCTGACATCGTAATGCACAGCACAACATTTCGAATATTAAATTGTTTCAATATTTTAACAGTGAAGATGGATAACGAAACAAATGCTGGTCACAAACGTGTTAAACAATTGCAAGGAAATCATTTTATAACATATTAAGCAAACGAGTATTATTTTCCTATATGATTATTTGTTTCACTATTATCTCGTACCAATACGTATTACATTATTGTTTAGGATAAAATAAGTTTATTGTTATATTGCATATTAGGTAACTGCTATATATTGTTGCGGTTTAAGAATGACAAGATTGAAATGGATTATACAACCATAAATAATTAATTTTCAAAAAAAGCACCGAATTTGTTTTAATTTTGCATAATACTTATTATGAGGTTGAGATGTTTAACTAATTATTTTCCATGTTTAGGACTTTATGTTACCAATAATTGAAAAATACAAATTTTGAAAGAAGTCATTCGTTATACATGTAAGACTGTAGATATTTTTGATAACATTAAAAGCTATGAAGATTTTTAATAGAAGAGAAATAAAATAGAAGGTTTCGCAGTTAGCGAATTGAAAAAATTCAAGCTCCTCCCCTCCCGTTATAAATCAAAACGCGTTGAATGAAATGAGACAGTATCGGTTTCGAGTTGTGAGTCCATTACAAATAACTCAGTGCTGCAATCGGATATTGAGCCCAATCCCTGTATTGTCATTCCGAATTTCGATGTAACGATTTTAAACGGAATTTCTGTTGCGCTGCGAAATTTCTATACATTCTGCCAATCAAAGTCTGTTTTATGCAACGTCTCGTCGATAAGCGGACAGATAAATTACGATAATGTTCCTCGATCCCCGGGAACAGTGAATTATATAGCTAGTTTTGAAAAACGGACAAATTAAAAATAAGCCTATCGGTGGAGAACACGTGAATTTAAAACGTTCGTTGACAATATGGCATTTTTCGACGCGTTTTCCCTCATATATTAAATTTCACCGATCCAATGAGGCGTTTTCCAAACTGACGAACCGAAAAATTGTCTGAAAAATATGCGAGTTGATTCTCTGTGAAATTTTAGTGGAACAGCCAACAGGGTAAAACATGCGCGCGCGCGATTGCAAATAATATTTCCAAATCTATTGCTTAGTCGCCCGAAACAGTAATTTCGCAAAGCGACATTTAGCTTAAAATGCTTGCAGATACATGTATCGTGACTTTGAAACATGAATTAATCTCTTAATCCAATCAATAATTATAGACTCGATCACTCTTCTTCGACTTTCCGAAATTAATAGCATTTCTACTAAACTACAGCTTATATAAACAAGCAACTACATAATATTTATTAGTTTGCACTAAAATGTTGCTTATATAATCCAAGAATAACATCGAGTATGCGGATGGATAGGGGTAAAAGTGTATCAAACCTATAATTCCATGTAAAATATAATACAAAAAATCACAAGTAAGGTATCGGAAGCTTTGAACGAGAATTAGATTTTTGAATAAATTCATATCGATCGGATCAACAATTTCTTTAAAAGAGTCGACCGAGAATTTAGGGCTGAGATCCCATGTTCCAGAGGGACGAATCCGGCGTGCCATAAGTATCCGTACTAAAGCTATAATGTTTCAGCGAGTAGGATCCCAGGGTCCGACCTCTTACAGTCCTCGTGGGACTACAGAATTGCTACTCAACCCGCCAAAATCCTAATAATAATATTCAAGAAGGGGTTAACGATCAGAGAACAGTGAAAATAATTAGTAAATGTTCTCGGAAGGCCAATTACTTCGGCGGTATCAGCTATCGTCAACGAGTCTAGCTTGCGGAAACTCCTTCAACAATTTAATATTCAATTATGAACACGAGTCAACAATATCGCGAATGCAGCCAGTACACAATGGAACAAATACGAATTCTATAATTTTATATATTAGATTTTATATATTATATTATATATTATATTAAATATTATATTATATATTAGAATTTGGTTTGTAAGAACAAAGATATTTATGGGACCGCTAATAGTTATTATTACAAATAAAGCAATTTATGAGACCGTCTAAAGATTATTATTCGAATGTCGCTCACAAAATTTATTCACTAAATTAAGTACTTACTTTATGAACTATTGAAAGAATTTGTCGAACGATAATTTGTTATACAATTGTCCTAAATATTCGTCTCCACAATCAAAAGTCAACCCTACAGAGAACCAATGGGATAGAATTACATTAAACAATCAGTGAATCTCCAATAAATTAAACAATTAAACTTCAAGCAACATTAAAGGAAAATCACAATTTAATTCCTTCAGAATATATAGAAAAAGTTATTTTTAATATATCCTCAGGTGACTATATATGACGTCGTTAAACAAAAGATTGAAATCTCAATTTTGCATGTATTTTATACAGGATGTTCCAGAGCGGTTGATTCGGCATGCAAAAAGAAATCGAATAACATGTTTTTCGGTTAACGTTTTATTTACGAGAAAATGAAATTTTGCGGCTACGCGTGCCTTTAAATAGGGTTCGACTGACGCGTCTTACCATGACGAACCAATTCAACTTGTCGTGAAAGCTAGGACGCGCAAACTCGGTGTTTTCAAAAATAAAACGCCAACCGAAAAAGAGTGTTATTTCTTTTCTACTTACTTTTTCAATTAGAATCGCCTCATGCTCGCTTCTACCATCCTGAGATTCTCAGTAGATTTGCTTTTCATAAAATGTCCAAATTTTGATATGACATGAAAAGCCTCATCTTTTTACACCATAAACAACATGTTGCTTAAATCTGCACTACTCTAACGGTGCACTATCTTTTTGCGACAAGGTGCTTTGACAAGCAAACTGTACATGTTGACTCGTCGTTCGCCTTTAAACCCATAAAACTGATTCAACGGAGCAAATTGTTCTTTCACTGTATATTTCCGTGCGATTAGGCTTGGCAAGGGTGCCTTAGGAAGGATAAGGTGTGAGTCAGGGTGGCGCGAGAGGACATCTTTACGAATGCTGCCAGTCTAGACTGAGCTATGACGTAATCTCCGGGAACGGTGGCTGATGGGGGATGGCGAAGAAAGCTGAGAAAAAGGGGATGGAGGAATGCTGTATGCGCGTTGGCCTGAGACAACGACCTTTCGTGCGTGAATGGCTTCGGATATGCGTTTCCTATAATACACGTGGCGTAGTGGCGTAGTTGAAACGGTCCCGGGTTCGAGGGCCCGTCGAGGATTCAGACAAAAAGGGAGAGAGAGCCGCGGAACGTTAGACACCGTACGTGTGGTAAAACTACGAACCGAGGAAAGTGTGCCTGACGTGTGTACAAGGCCGTCCCAGGTGTGCCGTCAGTATTTTAAGGGTTGATAGGGGAGCTAAAAACGGCACATTACGTTGTCAGCGGTGTTCGTCAATTTTGCAGAAATATACCCTTAAAATTTTAAAACGTTCCTCAGTGACCAGGCACTCAACAGTTCTCTACAAAACATTCAATTTTAATTAAATCTTTATTTAATATTAGATCATGTACTTTCCGATTCTTGAAATAATTCAGACTAATATATTAGGTGTACAAATTCTCCAAATGTTATCAAATATTTTGACTGTTTATAGACAAACCATGTATAAATGAAACGAGTATCACTAATGAACTTGTACATCTATTAATTATTCATTAATAATTGAAATTATTAGCATATGATTTAAAGATTGGAGATCTCTTCAATAGCTTCAACTATAAAATATAAATACAGAAGTAACAGTTTTCCTATTTCAACACTTTCGCATAATATGATTAAATACCTAATCTTAAAGGTTATATACACCCCTTCCATATGGATAATCAACTTTAAGAAATAGAATATTCAAGCAGTCGATCAAATTTCTTATCCAATAATTCATTTTGAATAATTTTCAAGCACATTTTAATATGCTACAATATATTTTTACGAAATGAAAGATGTTTCGCTCTCTTCAGAACGAAGTATAAGATGTAACATTTCGTGTATAATAAGAAATAAGTATACTATTAAAAAGTTGCTTGCATTAAAACCAGCGAAATTATTATTCCTTTAAAAAGTTCTATCGTTTCGACAGTAAAAAAAGACGTAATACACTTTTCTGCGTTTCTCACAAGATAGTGTGTTCAAGACTCGTCAAAATGAATGTCGAAATGAGTCCAAGATACAAACAGAGCATAACTGAAAAGATTACACGGCTCTCGGCCATAAACCTTTCGAAAAGGAAATAACGTCAGTCTATCTGGCTTTATGGAGCCACGTTTTGTCATCGGCTGATTTTCCAGCCAGTCTCAATGGTAACCTTATCCGTTCACCACAGTTGCGGATGCACTGTCTGTGAGTACTTTAGGGCGCTCCAAGGCACACACCCCTTTCCCGAACAGCTGAAATGCTTAGGCCAACGACCTACTTGAATGTGTTTGTCTCGCCGATATGCGCGAGCTGCTATCCGTCCCTCAAATTCATAGTCCAACTTCAACGCGTTATTACCGTAAAATGGAGGCTGAACGGACATGATGTGGCAGTTCATTTTTATCCCATTTTAACTCCCTTAAATTATATATATTTGAAACATTCTGAATAGAATTATAACAAACAATCAGAGGAGAATGATTCCGTAAATAAGGCAGGGGATTAATTAGTAAATTGATCGCACAAAGAGTTACAAGTCCTGTTTCAATCTGAATTCAATCTGAATTCCTCCAAAGTTTAACCTAGTTACATTTCTAATATACATAATTAAATGTATCTTTCAAGTGACTGGATAATATTCACGGTCTCTGCAAGAATTACTGATCTTTTCACAGAGTAATTTTGTCCATATTTAAAATTCATCTGTATAACCAGCACTATAACATTCTTTTATAAATGGATTCATAAAAATAATTTGTATTAAAAAAAAAATGAAATGCAAATGTAGGTTCAATTTCTAGTGAATAAACTTACATGAATATTATTCTATAAATTTGATCTTTTCACTCAAATACGTGAGAATCCTTCTCAATGAAATCCGTGGAAGTTATTTTGTTCAGACAGATGGATAAGAATAACGATAGATAGATAAGAATTAAACAGGTGCCCCACTTTTGAGCAGGGGTGTAGCTGGTTGGGTAGGAAGTAACCGAGCCTTAGATCATTCAATAACCTTTATGCTCGGGGGCATGGGCTCCGGGTGGCTATAAGACGCGAAGGAATCGGAGTCTGAAACTGGCGAAGCAAACAATTACTTTCCGGATGCCGGTAGCGGAAGTTATCGACTACGGTCACGTAAGAAACAATTAGTTCGGCTGGATCCGGGAATAGTCCGCGTTCCCAGTCGGGTGGTTTCAACGTCTGCGTGTGGCATGCGGTACGAGGTATGGGTTTACACGATTCTACGCGATGCGATGGCCGCAATACCGTGAGAACTCTCGCGCAATAACGGCTCCTCCTTATTGCCGGAAACATTGTTCTTCGTTCGGCCCGAAAGACTGTGCAGTCGCCTCCGGTGCAACGGCCCGCTGCAAACTGCCGGCCGGCTACCAGGGGGATCAAAGAGGCTCAATCTTCGAGACTTTAACGTCCCGCCCGGAAAGCGATTCCGGCGACGACTGCCGCCCACCCCGCACCGAAAGGATCGCTCATAATGGCCCAGGATCATTGTTGAGAATATTCTCCATAAAGGGGAACAGGATCACGCGACGGGCATACATTCTATCCGGTGCGCCGCGCGCCTGTGGGACGGGCGGGATCTGAACGACGCATGGGGATGAACAGGTTGATGGCACGATCTCCTCGCCCGCCATTGTTCCGATTCCGCTTTGAGTTGTTAAGCGGAAAATGCTGGCCCTCAGGACTTGATAGATACTCGGATACTGTTAGTGGCAGGTGATAGTCACTACTTTCAGCTTCGTATCAACGTTTCGTGTGCTACATTTTGCAATCCGTGACGGGAATTTGTTAAACGATGCATTTAGATAGATTCTTGTACAAAGTTTAAACTAATTGAAGAGTAGATATCGATATAATACTTTTCACTTTAGTTATAAAGGAAAGAAAGATATTCTTGTAAATAGATCGCGGTTCTTTATGCAAAATAAAAATTGCCTGCATCGATTGAAAGAAATAGAAATCAAATTAGATGTTATTTCTTCTTTTAATGATTTCAATAGAGGAGAAATCATATATTGACATCGTCAATTTTTAAAATTTTTCACAATATTGAATTTTATCTACTCCATTTTGATATACATGCATAAAGATCCGCAGTCTACATATTATTCGTAAGATAATTCGAGAGAAGATGCCGAATAAATATAACTCCAAATTCCTTCAGTAGAGTAACTACAATCGTAGTAGATTAGTGGTATCTAGTAGTAGATTAATTAAAATTTATTTTGCGTTCCTCATATTTTATAATTTGCGTTATGCATTATTCTGGTTCGACGTATTGAATAGAAAAGACATGTTTGATCTCAGACGGAGATTTAAATGAGACAATTTAATTAATTGTATTCAAGATAATTGGAATTATCTTGAATACGATAATTCGATACTTCCCGTGGAACATAATACTAACCATTCGGAGATTTAAATTGTAATTGACATTTCTTTACTTCCACTGTTTAATATTCCTTGGGATAAAGATATTATAAATTCTATGTACGAGTTTCAAATTGAAAATGACAGTCAAATTTAATTTTTACAAAATATTGCAAACTCTACCTGTTTGCACTACTCTAAATGTTACTCATTATACAAATTGGTATTACAGACTGATTGGTCCATGACGATTGCCGAGAGAACAACAATCTCTAATAAATTACAATCCACATACAAATTGATTATAATTACTTACAAATTGCATTTACTGTAACAGCATCAATAAATAACAGCTATATTATTGAAGTGTAAGCATCGCTTTAAAATGGGGACCAAGGATAACAATTATACTAAAATTTTGTATAAAAAAGATTGCAGATTGTTTATATAGAAAACAAATTTTCTATTATATGATCGTAATATGCATTTCCTCTTCCACTAATTTTAACAAATTGAAAATAATGTAAAAATATTTTTAAATTCTTTTAATACCTATGCAGCTTCGTTTTTCAGTGATTCGATTTCGCGAAAATACATAAAATTTGCAATCTCCTCATAGCATTTATCGATGAGAGAAATTGTATTTCAATAGCTTGTAACACCGTATGGTGTTTTGTAGTGGACTGAAACGGTTCTCTGAATATGCGGTAAAAAACAATGTTTTCTTCAGTGATAAAACATAAATTCCCACGCCGAAAATTTCGTTGGTCGAACGCCACCGAAACAATATGTATGTATGCTCGTCATCGATAACTATTACATGTGATCGAAATACAATTCCTGTCGTCGGCAACTGTAACGAGCAACCGAAATAAACTCTCATCGTTAATGGCTATCGTCAATGAAAAAGAGTATTCCTATGCTTGTAATTATTATTTATAATCGAAAACATTGTACTCGAAAAAATAATTGTTTATATTTCGGATAAAACCGGTGATTGAAAGAGTTGTGAAATTTTTTAACAGGTTCGATTTAAAACATAGACCATAGTTTAAAGAATTCTTTGTTTACAAACATAATCTACATATAATGATAGTTGTAATGTTTATAAATAAACAATGTTGAGCACTTGGAGACTTTACTTAAGTAACCACCAGCAATCTGATTTATTTATGTATTATTTATGGAAATGATTATTTTAATTCAATAGAATTTGATGTAGTAAACATTTCAAATTGTATAGGTTGTCGTTGAAGAGGACAACCGAGTACAGAAGAAAAAAAATAGTTTTCGATTATTTTTAACAAATAGTGAACCCTATTCGACGAATAACAGCAATATTAAATAATTATGTCAATTAATCAAATATACCAAACACTTTCGGAATGTGTTCCTATAATATTGTTTATAAATATTAGGTTCTCCCAAAAGTTGGTTTTAGATTCATGCGCGTAATGCAAATTCATGTTAGGAAGTACTAAAATATTAACACAAAGATTATCGCATTGTTTGTATTTATTTAGTAGCGTTAAAGAAACAGATTTTGAAAGAAACTTTTAAGACAACCTAATACCATATTTCATAATATTTAAATAAAAATAAATTTTTAAAAATACCACGTTTTTGAAAACGGACTAAACAGTATATGTAAATTAATTTTTCCTAGTTCATTGCATTGTCACCCAGTTTTGAGCTATGTGGAAAGTTTCAAGCCTCCAGCTCATCGGGAAGTTAGTTTAAAATTAATTTCAAGACCTGTACCGAACAAACAGGCAAACAGACCAACAAGAAAACGAGCTAATAAAAACGTGGTAAAAATCTGCCGGAGAGATAGACTGAAGGATACGCTCGTATTCTGGCATTCTCCAAGCTATCTCACACGTCATAAACGCACAAGGATCCTCCGTCCATTCATTGCCTAACAATTGAAAAAAAAAGAATATACTTTAAAAACCCAGAGGGCAGCAAGGTTAAGCCCTGTCATGGGTGGTGTGGTTCAAAGGGGCAGCCAGCGTTGGAATAAAATTCCTGAATTAACTGGAGGCCTTTACGTCGCGTCAGGGCAGGTGGTCCCTTAAATCCCGCGGCGAGGACGGTGACCGGAACGAACACCGTCGCCGTCGCAGACGTTTTCTCGCGGGATACGATTTCGAGAACACGGGGTCCGTGTCGCGGTTGTCCGCGGGCGGGATCGTAATAACATGTCGTTACGAGCGGGAACGAATTTTCACCCTCAAAAGAGAAACACGGAGTCTGCAAGTGTGTAATCTCACCCCTACAGCAACGGCGGGTCGCGCGAGGATCAAAGAGATGTACCGTGTGTTTCTAGACGACGATGGATGGATAGAAAAAGAGAAAAGGGCCACGGTAGCGAGGAGAGAATACGTCGAAGAGCTGTGTCGCCTGGCGGGGCGGTGTAACGGGGGCCAGGAACGAAGCCAGAAGCGAAATGAGATTGGGTACGAAACGGAGAAGGAAGCTGGCCGATTAGAGGAAAGGGGACGACGCGCGCACACACCGAGCGAGACGAAGACACGCGCGAGCTAAATGACCAAAACTCTCTTTTAACTTTCCAATTAATATTCCGACAGGGTCGGCAAACGGGCTCCGTGCCGAATTCATCGCCCCGTGCATTTCGGTTTCTCGCGCGTCCCGCATAAATCTTGCCTACTTTTAATTGCGTCAGCCGCGCTCGTTTATTTAAATAATAATTCGAACGCGAACCGGCACCGCGGCCCGCCGCGGGACGATTTATTCCCCCGTACCCTCCTTGACACCCACCTTGGTATCCTAAGCTCGTTACGAATGTCTACCCTCCTGTGGATCGTTCTTATGAACTATTCAGGTTTGATTTTCCGGGCCGACACGACCCGCCTCGCCGTGCGATACTCGATGCAATTTATCGGGGGAAATCTACATGGGCGAAGATACCGGGGAATGTGGAAGCAGCCTGAGAATTTATAGAGCCCGTGCGGCTTGAACGCCGCCAAGGAGAAAGTATCAGGTTGTTGCATACCGAATGACCGATTTTCCACGACCTTCTGTCTCAATGTGGGCTTGCGGGCAAAAGTATTAACTGCGCCCGACGCTGCTCGCGGCGGAACGTTTGAAAGCTTTTGCCTCATATGTGATTTAGTACCTTTTTATTAACGTGTTCGCTATCAGCATTTGTTTTACTGCTTGCGTTCCTTTTCAAAATGTTTTATCAAATGCTGCCTCCTTTCTAAAATATTAAAACAGTAAAGCGGATGAAAGTTTTCTGCGAATACTGTGCCGTGTAGTATGACTTTCATCAACGAAATGTATAAAATTAATTGCAGTATCTTTAAGTGAACTGATCGTGAGCGTTACACACACCCTCGTACATTTTATGTAAATTTGCCCATGTGGAATTATAAATGAAATTCACAGTGTCTCACATTGTAACTCACATTGTCTTTCGACATTTCTTAGTGCTGTTTTATATGCTTTTTCTTTTTCTCTTTTTGCTACACAGCATGTAAGTACAACAATTTAGTGTTTCTGTTTATTGGCATAATTGTGGTTCTCAATTTATATACCATATTAAAAATTCTTTGTTTTCTCTTTTAGACGCAATATATGTTTTCTTTATGAAAATGATCCACATAGGGATCGAAACGTCAAGATAACGTGATTAAATAATTGCACATTTGCTGTTTTGTTGAACTGATCGAGCCACGCCGAAATCATAAATTTATATAAATGAAATTGTTTTACATTGACTGGCCGTTTGTCTTGCGAATAAAAAATATTACCGATACCGACCGATGCTGTTTATATAGGAAGGTTTTGTAAGCTTTTGCCACATCTATTAACTTTATAACATCTTCTATTAATTCTGGTACGTTTCATGTAAATTCTCACATTTTCTGTTTCAGTTTCTTGTGAAACGTTCCATTTCCTCATGTTTATTGTTATTTAATATTAAATCTACTAAGCATTAAATGTTATTGACATGCGTTGCCTTGTAAAAATAATTAAATTAAATCAATTCAGATGCTATGCGACTTTAATTAATAATAGATACTTGAATAGTTCTAATACTTGCAGAATAAAATATACAAAATTGATTATTTGTCCAATGGTTGTAGGTGTAGTGTTTATATGTATGATCAGAACAACTTGTATGCACGAGTTTACATTGTAACAATTAATTTTTATACGAAATCTATCTGCACTTGTTGTTTTTAAAAAGTATTTTAAAGCAAACATACGTTAATAAATTAATACTGTGAATTGATACTGTAAATTGCTCCAATTCTGGAAATAATTATGAAGAACCCTTATTCGGATTAACTTTTATCAACAACCGAAATTTCCAACTGTTATCTGTTTCGATTATGGTCCTATTCTGCTTCTCATAACGATACCATAACCGTAATTATTCCAATTCTACATCAGAATTTTCTGTAATTGATATAATTAAATATTACAGATTATTAGTAAATAATATTTATCAAGTCATTATAAAAAGAGGAGAAACATTTATACGTATTATTCATTATCACTAAGATAAAAGATGAGTATGATAAAAGTAATAGTAATACATACTAAAATTGTAAAATATTTTCTTCTGATTTTGGGAATTTTATCGAATTAATATAATACGATTTATGATATCAAACTTTACAAACAGGCGGTGGAAGTTCGAAATAATGTTAATGCAGAAAATAAACGAGAATCGATACTGGAACTGTTACTAAACCAATACAGAAACCAGAGTATGTATCGAAACAAATAACAGTTGAAAATTTCGGCATTTCGCAGCACCTATTCCAAAACAAGAATGTTCCGATTGTTTTAATCCGAACATTTATGTAACAGTTTGAAACAGTTATTTTCAGAATTGCTTGAAGCTCTGATTTAACGTATTAACCGTAATTTGTGAATTATTATTCCTGTATATTTTGTTTGTTCAACTATTTCGGAAATGCCCATGAGAGTTGGACTTGTGATAACACATGTTAGTTACACAGATATATTAAAGCAGAGGCAGTATTGCCATGTATGAAGGAACGTTTTAAATTCATTTGGGTAGACCACATGTCGTCCCTAAATTACTTATCCTTCATTATCCTGCTAGTATTGCATATACAAGTATTACGTCAATTTTAGTACATTAATTAGAGCATATAATGGTGTGTTATTACTATCCCTAAATTAAGAATGATTCAATTTTTTGAATGGAAAAGTAAAATACTGTCATAACGCTATTAGTGCAAAGAAAAGTTTCATTAATGATTTTAAATGATACTATAATATATTTTATTGAAATTCCTATTTCGTTATTCATTTATCAAGTCATATCTATCAATGTATAAATTATAGATAATAATGCAATCAGTTTGATCTGAAATAAAAATCTAGTTTCTTCTAAATTTCGTAGATTATAAAAAAAATATTTACGTGATATCTGTAGATATTAACGTAATTATTAATTATTATGTTGCGTTATTCTCGTTCAAATTCTACTACAATTGTTTAGAAAATGTTATTATTTGCACACTAGATGACATTTGCATTCCCCAACACTTATTTGATTTCTCTGTTTATGCTCTCATACAACGTGCAAAATTGTAAACGTTGCATTGAATATCGCCAATCACATCTATCACATAATTGCAATCACCCAATTCCGATTAATCAATTAAAGAATTGATAGCATTTTCTTCGCGTTTATGAGACTAACAGGTACACACTTCTGCTCGTCTATGTATTTACCCAACAATCAAATGATTGCATAAGTTCTTGCCCGATTTGAAAATAAAATTCAATAATTAAATGTTAAAGAATATAGCTGTATTAATCAATTATATAATCACTATTGTTTCCTACAATTAGAAAAGAATGACGACTATATAATTTCCTTTTTGTTTCTTGCAGTACAATTTGCCACGTCTATAAAAATCGGGCACGAACTTATACAATCACCTGATTGAAACTACTTGAACACCGCGATGACCGAACGATACCGCACCCTGTACCGGAAAACAGATTGAAGAACGATTAGGAAAGTGGTGGGTGGTTGGTACTCACGATATTCATTTCCTGCTCCTGGATCTCCTTGTAGACCTCGACGATCCTCATCAGCGCGAAGCCTGCAACACAAAGCGAATTTCGATCGTTTTCAAACAGTGTCTGGTGGCGGTGTGCGCGGCAGGGATTCGCGTCGAACCCCGTCGAGCTTTCGCGGTTAAAACTTTCGTCCTGAATTATTCAGACGTGGCTGGTGTCGTCGATACTTTAATCCACGCGGCCGAGGGCGCGCGAGAGGGAGCGGGTGCCACAGAGAGAAAGATAAAGACACAGAAAGCGAAGGAGAGAAATATATAGATAGAGGAAAGAGAGAGAGAGAGAAAGAGAGAGGAAAGGGTATATGGGTGGATGGCGAGAAACCGAGGCGACCGCAGGAGTTGGTAGCGGCGCGTTCCAGCGGTTGCGGCTGATTTTCGAGTGACTTTCCACGAAAAGCTCCCGAAAGCCTACGAAAGCAGGCGACAGAGCTGCCAGAGGAGGGGTAGCAGGGTGTCCAAGGGAGGCAACAAAAAAATGCACAGAAACCACGATCGCAAAGCTTTCGGGGGAGGAAAGTCGTAGGGGAGTTTGACGAAAGTTTTCTCGTGCTCCTGGCCGGTCTCGCGGAAACTTTTCTGCCGTTTCCTGGCCGCTTCTTTCCGCAATACTTCTGCCCACCGGAGAGCTACCCCCGGCCCCGCGAGAAACATTCCGACGCCATGTTTGCGACCCCACGGTTGCGTATGTATGCGTCGCGGATGGAACGCGATTAAGACTTTAACGGGGTGGGTGAGAATAATTTCCGAGGCAATTTCGAACGAGGCTGTCGAGCACGGGGAGAACTAAGGGTTGCTGGGACTGAGTTACTTGAGAAGCTGAACACTTGAGAAAAGAGACAATTATGTCGCTGTACTTAGATCAATGTTGTGGTTTCGAGTTGCATGCACATTGTAGCGTGCATTCACGTGCATTCACCTCCAAATATTAATATCAGAACTGAATTATTATCAACAAATTTTGCACAAACGTGACATTCTGTCGAAAAAATTAAGCACTGTGTGAATATTGAAGATGTCA
>CM052337.1:4381453-4412023 GCA_028455595.1 Lasioglossum vierecki | reverse complement strand
GTCTCTAGCTCATCAGGAAGTTAGTTTAAAATCAATTGCAAAATTTGCCACCGAACAAACAGACAGACACACAAGAAAGCGAGCTAATAAAAACGTGGTAATAAAATGCAGAACATTCAGCAAAATTTTATTTCCTCATATCTTTTTAACGTCAGTCAACTCTAAGTTTAAGTTAGTTAATTATGGTATCATTAACGATCATTTGAAAAGCTCCTGTAGTCACAAAATCGACTCTTAAAACACAGAATTCAAGCTTAAAAATTTGATTTTCTTTGTCAAATGCTTTTTCAAGGATCTTTCTTTACTTTGGCTAAAATCAAGGTAAGGAAATTTCATCGGAAATGAAAAACCACGCACCAGCCGAGCTCTAAACGAATCCTTGTCCGGTCCTTTCATTTTCTTTACTTTGAAATTTAATTACCTAGCGTAACATTAAATTTCCGTGTTTTACTCGCGGCTCGCTTCCGCAAACGTTGTCTGCGAACGTGCGCGACTATTTTTCCAGCACGTTTTGCAAACTATTTAGCCCTCTGTTTGTACATCAACGTCATCCCTAATGCTCGACCAAGATACAGCCCATTCATAATTTTTCTTTACGCCGCTTGCTGTATAAATACTGCAACGTGACTCGACGTAAACCATACAGCGGATAATATTTCAGATAGCCCGCTCATTTTATCACGGCGCGCATTAAATATACCGGTGAAGTCATAAAATCACAGTTCCGGTTTCTATGAAATTGCTGACAGATGCTGGCGGATCGATCAGCTGATGGCACTGAAGGATATCGCACTAATGAACCATACTTTAACACTTTTGGGTATCAAGTCATTTTACAGTAACTGTACTACTTCTACAACGCTGGCTTTCAATATTGAAGAGAAGATTTTAGTAGATGTGGCGTTCGTACCCATTTTAGAATTAAATGTAATTATCCTTTTAATATATATGAATTGTAGTCTCATTACCAGATTGAATTTAATGCATTTATGTCAAATATGAGTAGGTGCTATTTGAAACAGCGGAAACATTAGAAAAGTTTAACAAATACTGTTCCATTATTTTCAAGCTATTAAACATGTCAAGTAAGAAGTATTTGACTCCACTTTGTTACGATGGAAGTAGAAAATTTTTATTTTGCATAACTATCCTTTATAAAAATGCGAGTTTGATTAATTGGTACATCCTGTAATATCAAGAAAAGCACTAATGAATTTAAATTTTATGTAAAATGTACTGTAAGTGATTTACAGTACAACTTTACAGTGGGTTTCATTATTAAAGAAAAGATTTTATTATATATATGGTTTGTTGTAATTTCTTATCTACCATTACGTATGAGCTGTACGATTTTTTAATATCAAGTTAAATTATACTGGAACGTCTTATTGCCTTACTCATTTTCTATATAAGAATGCAGGCTTGATTAATTAAAGCATTAAAATTTCATTTAAGCGTGATTTAAACAATTTTTGTATTTCTCAATACATCGATTTTGTTAAAATTATTTAATATTGTGAATTTGAGTGAAGAAATCAATTGAAGAATAAGATAGATGATTATTCAAAGAGTGAAAAGCTCAATGTGCCCCGACTATGGGAATTTTTCAAGTCTACAGGATTAATAATTTTATTTTTATAAGTTTTATCTATCGCATTTAACAGGGTGAATTGATGCGAGACATGGCAGAAGACGACGGAAATGAATTCGCGTCGGATGGATCATGAAAGTAGAATAGAACGGCTCAAGAAGATCAAAATCTTGTCAAGGACTTGTCTCTTCAAGTCCCCTTCAATCCTGGGGTTAATATATGTGAATCGGGGGCAACGACGTGGGACTTCCTGTCATATGGGATTTCTTTACTCGCCCCGTAATTCTTCATGCAGAAGGCTTCCCGAAAGTAATTCGTGGATATCCTGTGACACATGACGTATAGTATTTCTCATTTATTTTCTCTGACACAGTCGTTACCAGAGAACGGAATGATAGTGAAATTATGTAAGATATGTAAAAAATTGATAAAATTGAGTTAAACTTTCATTTCCTCGTTTGCTAAAATCTTTAAGAAATTAAACTAATTTCTATTATGGAACGTTGTACAAAGATTTATAGGATCAATGAAATACTTCTTCAAAAGTCCTCACCCATATTTGGAAGTATTTAAAACTACTGTTTTATTATATTCAACCTATTGAATATATTAAGATAGAAAATCAATTTCTATCTCACTTGAGTTTGTTGCAATTCTGGTCGAAAATTTATATTTTGCATAAAGATTCACAGTCCAGTAACAATAAATATCGTGGAAGTAAGATGTTAGCAACAACAGATTGACGGGTTTTAGTTTAAAAAAGGAAAATGAAATGTCTTCATTAGTAGAGATTTACGTGAATTGTAACAAACTGGAATAAAATAGAAATTTAATTTAATTCTTATTAATGTGTAATATGCTGAAAATAATGTAACAGTATATTTATATTCTTCGAATGTATTTACTGTTTTAATTCAACTGTTTCTATTCATTATATTCTAATTGTATTATAATATTGTAAAATATTCTATTATAAAATTATTTACAATACTGTACACAAAAGCCAACATCCCTGAAAAAGAAGACCCGGTTCACTTTCATAATCGGCCGAAATGTATACACCTCATATATATTCCTTCCCGAGATTCTGTATCCGAAGCGCCACGTATAAAGGCAAGGTCCTCATGACGAGGTTAGACGCGAGGAATATCCTCGTAGCGTATCGGCTCCTGTTGGATCACCTGTAGCGAGTGGAAAATTCATGAGTGGCTCCTCGAGGACTAAATCGTCGGTGCACTCCGTCGCGCCGTTGACGTCGGCAGCGAGCGGCTCGTCGTTGGCAGCAAACCGCCAGACACAGGCTGCCGAGATTACAGGCGGCCCGCAAAGCCGCAATATCTTTGTGCTTCCGTATTAACATACACGTCGACTCGGCGACAGCTACTTACCATTCCCGGTTTCGTCAGACCCTCACTGAATTACGCGCCGCGAATTAACCCTCGGCCCGAAAGGCCGGAGAGGCAGTCAACCAACCAACCTGGAAGGAAGGATGGAAGAAAGGAAGGAAGGAAGGAAGGAAGGAAGGACGGAAGGAAGGAAGGAAGGAAGGACTGGAGGAAGGAAGGAAGATAGCGCGGGTGGAAGGGGTCTGTAGCACCAATTCGCGGAGGTCGAAGGTAAGAAGAAGAGCCAAACGTCGGTTGAGCTGTCGCGTCGCACGGCAAGGTGTGCCGAAATCGAGAGGGTTGAAAGAAAGGGCCGCGACACAAAAGCGGAAGGGAGCCGCGCCGAGCCAGACAAAGGGAAAGGCAAGCTATCTAAGCGTTCCCAGCATCGTATCTCAGCTATACAATATCGTAATCCCGCACCATACGTAAAGCTCCGCATGGCGAATCTCGTTTACATGCACATCTGCATATATATTTCACCAGGCCTCTGTGTGCGCCAGTACTCGCCGCCGCTCCTCCGCGTATATTTGTGGGGTAAGGGACTGAACCCAACGGATTGCAAGCTACAGACGTGTACCGTCCGATGGACCAGGTATGCGAGGTATGCTGATTCCCTTAAGAGATGGACTCTCGTAGTTTGCTTGTCGAATTACGCCGCGAACAGGAATACGAATTTTTGATCATGTAATTGTCAATGGGGGACGCAGAAGGATCGTCCATAGTGGTTCTGGAATCCTTGGGGTTGATGCGATTCTTGATATCGTACTCCATGTGCGCGAACGTTCAAATGTTAATCCGTTTTCATGAATATTTGCGTGTGAGAAGTACATTCATTAAACATGGACATAGTAGAATTTTGATTTACGTATTTCGAAGAAAATCATTGAAATTTACAGATAGAAGGATTCTACAATATTTTGAATAATTATATTGCAACTCTATTCTTCGTATTTTATATTTGGATATGTACTTCTCGCACACAAATATATAAAATAGATTAGCACTTGAATAAAGTGATTGACAAAAAAGTGTAATTTTTAAATATGCTGTTTAAACGAATTAGCAACTATGTTCCTTATCGAATCCCTCTAACTTTAATAGTTCCCGAGATATTCGACCATGCATAGTTTGGACCCCAAGCTTTAAGGGCTGTTCTTATCCCTTGAATATGAACGACATTCGCTAAAAAAATATGTGTCTAATATTTTTGCAAGGACTACTTCTACAACAACTCCTTCGAAAGTTTTGTTAAGATTAAGGTTCGTCCCTTGCTAGTAGTTTCGGTTAGAAATCTTGATCACGAGTCTCGCTCGAATCTTACAGTGCAAGGGGTTGACATGAGATTGTCACAGCGATATCTTCACACAATAGAGAATAATAATTATAAAAGAGGTCCTCGAATTGTTTGACCACACTTCGTGTCTTTGCGAGTGTAAGTCGAGTTTTGCGTGTCTCCCAATTGAATAAACGTCCAACAGGGGGACGCGCAGGACACCTACACAGGCGTCAGTAATTTTGACAGCACAGGGTTGGGGGATGTAACGCGGCGTAACGATGCTTATGGGGCTTTAGCTGCCGATGTGCGGCTTCGGCCGGGTTGGGTTTAATGCTCGACGCGAGAAGGGGTTTAACCCGTAACGTAAACAGCAACAGCGGATCTATGGCAGCCCGAGCAGACAGCCGACGGTGCTTGCGAAAAGCACACGACGACGCCGGCCGCCGCCGCTACGTCGACCGCACTTCCGATCTCGTGCCATCGACACAAAGAAGTACCCGCGCCGCTTCGGGACACTTGTTCGGAAAATACGACAGCGTTTCCGTCGGGACATGGTTCATTGGATTAACTGCACCGTTTCGTTGTTACTCGTGCAGAGCCACGACACACCGCGCGGGTGCAATCGGGATTTCGATGTGCATCACTGACAATGGTGCTCACCGTGGACACTCTTTCGCTTTCGAAAAATTGGAAGTAAATGTGTGTACGGTTAAATTTAACTGCAGTCTATACGGTTAAATTCAACTGAAATCTGTACGGTTAAATTTATAGTACTTCTCCTACCATTTGGATTCTCGAGCTCACAGAAGTCAGCTCAGCAGATAATTTCCTTTATTAATTACTAGACTGCGGATGTGTTATGCAAAATAAAAATGCTTTGCACTAATTGTGGAAAGCGGAAATAACATAAAAATTTATTTCATCCCTTAATGGTTTTGTTATATTAAAAGCAACGTTACAACATTCTTAAATTTTTCAAATATTTTACTGTTTTATGTTTTAGCCAACCAAATTCTTCATAAATGCATAAAAATACGCGATCTATTAATTAAGGTTTCTTTCTATAAATGCGATACTATTGTCTGCATAGATTTGGACAGTTCGTTTTAAAATCTTATCACGTCAATGCTAAACGATAAAGCTTCTTTTTAAAATTTGGTACATACAGCACAAGTTCAACATAAAAAGTATCCGTTAAAATTTCTTAAATATAATAAGCATTCTTTCAAAATGGTGACAACGTTTAATAATTGAGAAGAAGCGACGAGAAAGTTATTCCTCAAACAATACGTGTAAATTGAAATAGCAAAAGTAATTATTTATCCTGCCTTAAGTACCTACGGTCTATAAATTATATTTGTCTAGAGAATCTCTGCTTTGGATTCTTTTCCACCGTTACCCTACACGAGATTTCCATTTATCTAGGGAAAGAATGATACAAATCCGAGGCTTTACGAGCACATAGACGTTCCGCTGTCGGGGAGCTTACAGATTTCCCCATTAAACTTGAAGAGTCCCAGCAGTGTCCTCAAATTAAAGATTTTGTCACTTGTGGCACTCACTCCGGGAGAGCTCCTCAATTAATCGCCTGGTTGAGTCCCCTGGTAAATTCGTCGAGCGTTCTTCGTCGTTTTTGGCCAAATGACACACCCTAAAAGCCGCTGTCCGACGCGAGAGAATAAATATGAACGAGTAACGGGGTGAGGGGTAAGCAGCCTTGTTTTGTTAGACCGACGGGTTCCACAGGGCTTCCGGTGTTCCGCGAGCCAAGATCATAAACATATTCATCCAGCAGCCAACATTTAAGCCCCCGCGTCCCCGCCGTCGGTCCCGGGCCCGTGCTCGTTCCCTGCGACTTTACGGAATGGCCACGTAAAACATAGCGTTGAACGTGACTTGGCGTCTCGTGAAAAAAATGCGCAAAAGGAATTTAAGACGTCGTAAAAGAGGGGACGGGCTGGCCTATAAAAGGAAGGAGCGCGGCTGAATATTTGATGTCCCCGGAGCGTCCGTGTCGATCCCCACTCGGACAACCGGATGTCCTCGGATAACCGGACCCGAACTTCCGTTGCTCGAGCAATCCCCGGAGAAAGTTCGTCGGACGCCAAGCTTTCCACCTTTTGCGGCTTAACTTTTCTTCTCCTTCTACTTCTCCACCTTCGCCGGAAACTCTCCAGCTGGCCCGTGTACTCTCAGGTTAACTGGTATTTACAATAGGACGCTGGATACCTTAACAGCTGTCCAAGAACATGTCTACAAATATTGGATCTTCCAATAAATAATTCACCACGCTCCACCATAAAGTGGGATGATTGAAGCATTGAAATATTGCTTGGCGCACGGGATCCTTAAAGGAGGTCTTCTCTTCTAGAATCTTCAACAAATCGATTTCTCCTCGCAGCTTCTTAAAGCACGCGTCTTTAAAAATATGTGTGCGAAAGGATTCGTTTAAATTCGTAATTTTTAATTCTTTAAAATAGATGCAAATTAGTTAGATTGCCATTACGTACGCTAGTTTAGGGAGGAAAGGAATATAATCGAAGATTGGCGTCTGGAAGCCAAGACAGTAATTAACAAAGTACAATGCCTACTCTGTTTTTGTCATAAGAAGTTTCTTCATTCCGGATTTTATAAAATAATTACAGAAATTAGCATGAAGATCCGCAGTCTAGCAATGTTCTTTAACCAGCAGCCACTTAGTCTTGTACATCTGGAATTGGATTCGATCCAGACTCGAATCAAGGAACGTAAAACTGTGGATACTCGGTTTATACACTCGATAGCATCGCAGATATCAGTGGAACGGCGATTCGAAAAATTTTCGACAAGAAAGTTCTGTGAAATTGATTAAGAGAGATGAGAAGCCCCAGATCCTGAACGAGAAGATTTAAAGGGTCGTAAATGAGGGTGCGCAGGTGCCAGTATTGCTGTGGGTCGTCATTGAATACTTGATGTCTTGGGTGTACCGTGTTTTTTGCCGGATGAGACAACTACATGCCGTTGAATGCGCGGCATAAATTTTTGCGCCGAAGGATCCACTAAAGTATTCGAGTGGCCATCAATTCTTTTTCCCGGCGCCGCCGCGCCGCCGTCCCGTCGAATTTCCCCCATGCCGCGCGCATTTGTCACTAGATACCGCCGCAATTTTGTTCCCTTCGTGCAACTTTCCACCGGCAATTTGACTTTGAGAATCAAAATGGCCCTACGATTTTTCAAAATCACTCCATATTAACGGTGCAATAGTCATTTTCTGGTTTGGATCGAACAAGCTAGCCGATCAGTAGAATATTTTCAAAAATATTTACCGTTCAACACTTTGTACTTGCAGCTTTTCATTAATATATTAATAGCAATTTAAGTGTTGACTAATTTCAATACTCTTTCCCCCTCCGCTTATAAATATACTTAATTTAACACTAACACATTTTTGTCTTTATATAAATTATTTAATTATTATATAAATCGGAACAAACCAGAGAAAATCTATTAAAATTCATAAAGTCTGCAGACGTGTGAAGCATACAGTCGTCGCTAATTACCAATAAATCGATGCGACGTTAAAGAAGGAAAGAAGAAAAAAGATATTATTTCTAAATATTTTAGTAACTGTCTGAAGACCCTGCGTGGTTGTCGATTATTTATTATTATTTCTTCAAGGAAGTTCTTAAAAATGTGGTGTAGTAATTTGTTACGAAATCTGTTAAAATTGTGTTCCGTTACTAAACCTGTACATTATAATGGTATTTCTTGACTAAACGACTTCACTTTGTATTCTGAAATCAGCTCATTTCAACTGCAATATGGCACTAATAATTTTATCTCTTTTTATGCCAGAATCATAACAACCTAGATTTTAATGTCCTCGTTAAAAGTACCAATTAGAACAGCAACGTCGAGCCTCTGTTTAACCGTAATCTTCTAAATAGTTCAAAAGATCTGCAATCTTAGGTAAAATTTCCAGGAATATCGTAACGTTCATGGATTCAAGGCCGAGGCAACCAGCAGTAGCATCTTTACCTTCTATTGGCCATGTATACCGTTCCACTGTATTACATGTTCTCCGTTTACCGATAAACCGGCGGATCTAAAACGACAAGTTCGAGAACAAATTCAGCTTATCCACGGTGGTTCAATATTGGTTTCCGTCGGCCGCCTTCAGTCCTGCACCCTTTTGTACTGCCCTCCGTGATCCGTAATCATCTATTCCGTTTCACTGCTAGTCCACCGTATCGTCTATTCTACCCTCGCCACTTTGTCACAAATCAAACGGTTTTGTGTTCTTCGTCGAAAGAAACACCAATCCTGAGACAGAATCCATTACCTTGAAAACGCATTGTGTGCAAGACACTCTTGGAGTACGATATACCTACCGTACGTCTTCACTGATTCTTACCAAAAATATTTCTTTGCAATCAATCTTACTCGCTGTTGAGTATTAACCTTAATCAATGCGTGTTCAGATATGAACTACGCTTAATATAAATGTTATGTTTCGTTCTTCTTCTTCTTTTGTAATGTAGGCATTGTTGTTCAGATCGTTGTCATACTTTTAATACAATATAATTAATTCCATTTAGTTAATACATTGTGTATTCTCCAATTTATATGAATAAACCTGATACTCGCTTGTCTAATTATCTTTGCCGAAATAAAAATCCACAGTCTACTCATAATATTTTACACATAACTTTTTTTAATGTAATTTGACATTTGAATGATTAAATATGACTTTTAAACAATTTTACTAGACAAACAAGGTTTCCGGATATCCCAGAAGCAACTTTACGATGAAAGACGAGTAGTATTTTTGTCACAAGATAATATGTCAAAGTTAGTTGGCGAAACTTTCAGCAATTGTCAAGACATTGCAATTAAAGCACGTGTCTCTGTAACTCTTGACTGTAGAATGTAGAATGTACGATTTACACACAAGAGCGTAATAATCAATGCTCTCAACTATAGGCGGGGATAGTTTCGAAACTGTTTAAGCGGATTTATCATTAATCTCGAAAGGAGTCTCCCTTCGGTATCCTCTTAGCATCTTCGAATTTAATTAGCAAAGACCTGATTAAATTGGATCGTTGATAAGTGGAACGAAACTATTGCAAGGGGCGCGAAACGACTGGTTATAGTAAGGTCAAACTGTCTACGGTGCAATTTGGAATTCATCGTCTATTTGTCAAGAATGCGATCAAAGGAAGCGCGATAAAGAGATTCAGAAGATTAACGGGGAGAGTCGGCCGTGATGCAAGATAACGAGACCAAGATTTCCATTAACTGGTTCTTCGCTAAACCTAAACTGGGTCGCGCAACTGCATGGAATTTCAAAGGATTTTGGAGGAACGGGTGACACGAGATTTGTAGGATTTCATCTGAAAGTGTAATTCAGAGTAGAATGAAACGGACTACTCTACAGTGGGGTATTAGTCCCGAGAAATCGGAAAAAAGTCGATTTCAAAATTTTGCATAAGTCGCAAAATTTTTAATGTCTTACGTAGTTAAAGGTCTGAAGAATGAGGCATTGTTCTTTGTTCATTAACACTGTTCTTACCACGCTTATTTTTTTATTTGTGTACAATATTTTTTTATTTGTTGTTTTTATTAGATGCAAGAAGTTGCGTAGACATAAGGGATGAAGTATTTATGAGGTATTCGCCTACTTTACCTAAGCATGTACTCGCTTTTACGACGATGATATTTTTTGTTTTCTTGAAGATGTTGACAAACGTTAAACAGAGACTCGCCGATGATACGAAATAAGTAAATCAAATCCACTAAAAAGCATGGAGCTATTTGTTTAGTTGTGCACTTGTCCAGTTGTCCGAACTTGTGCAGCGTGTGCAAGGACACTCTTGTGCCTGCCGGTTACACTGTCGTTTCTGACGCTAATGGAGTTGAAGTAAAAATATGTATTGTGAATTGTATGAGCCTATTGCTTGACTGACTCTTTTAGCTGGAGTCCGTTTGTAGCTACCCTTGCTGTGGGTGGGGAATAAGAATCCCCCTGTCTCCTAATTGGTCGACGTCTTTTCGCGATCTCACCCCTTGAATACGGGGGTGGTTCGGGGTGACCGCGCAGTCCCTAATTTGGTGGGCCCGGTGGATGTTGTAAACCTGGGCCAGGGGCAGTATAGTAAATTTTAGCTCAATTTATTGATTGGCCAATACGGAGATCGATGTTCTTTGAGTCTTAGTAGTTTCAAATCGTCACGTTTGCCCAGTCCACATGTCACCGGCATGGAACCAACATGCGTTTCCACAAACTTTAAAGAATTTAAATTACTAACTAATTTGGGTTAAGCAAGTGAGTATTCATACAAGTCATAATGTTTTGTATTCTTTTTTCTTTCTCTTCTGATTGGGTTCCTAAGATATTGTTTCCTTTTTCTGTATTTGCTCTGACAACCATGTACTAATTAGAAACGAATTCTTACAGACGCAATTACAATGAAATAAGTTTCTTGAAAATGATCCAAAGCGTGGATCGAAACGTCGAAATATTTTATGTAAATTTGCAAAATAGCTTAATTATTGTCAAGAATGATCGTACCAGCGCGCCAATAACATTCAAAGATTTAACAGTATAGTAAACCTTGGCCCGCCTCGTTACCTTTATTGCTAGTGCAATTAGGAAGATGACAGACTTAGACCGAAATCTGCCATCCAAATGTTTTTTATGCAATAGAACACCTGTTTCGTCTTTGGATAGAACCGTTGTAATCAAGAGTAGAAACAGTTGGGACAATGAAGAAGAATCAAATTAGAATGTAATTGAGAAAATATTCTGCACGGGTTAGACTATCAATCGCGTCGTTTCCCGAGCGATTCCAGACGAGGAATCGAAAAGATGTCCCCGGTTAACTTGAAAAGTCAAACAGGTCCAACGACGTTCGAGCAATTCGGAAGCCCGTTCCTTTTGATGTGGTGCCCGGTGCTACTAATTAAGATCGAATTCGTAATGGTCCTCGCTCGAAAACTAAAGACGAAGACAAACAAAATTAAGCGATCGTCTGATGACGGGTGCAGATGAGACAAGCAAAACACGGGTACGAAATGCGGGGGATTGGAGCGGCGCGTAAACACAAAACGTCTCCGGAACATTTAATTAATGAATCAGTCGGAGTACGAGTCTTCGCTGAGAAGACGCGCGCGCGGCTGCAAAGTGACGATAGTAGGGAACGCTTTAATTGACTTCAGGAACGATGAGAGCGTATCGCGATACTCCAATCCACGGCATTAAGGACGAACACCTGACTGTACCCTAATAAATTGTGACTTTAAAGAAAGAAATAAAAACGTGGTAAAATATCCAAAATGAGATGCAACGTATAATTAAATATTACAGTAATGTCCTTATAGATCCCTATTTTGCAATATTTAAATACGTACATGTACACGAGCACTATCATTTTAAGTACCCGTGTACACGTGTAATACTTCACTTGTATTTAGTCAATTTATTCTCTACTGTAGTTCCCTTGAGTGACCTTGAATGGCCATTATAATAGGTCATTCAGGTCAGATGAATAGGTCATTCATCAAACACATTATCAGGATGTAAATAAAGAATCGTACCGTTTAATTAAAAAAAAGACGCCTCTATAAAAAATTGCAGACATCAGATTACAAGCTGGTTCAATGCAAAGCTAACCATTTATTATAATAGATGATTGTTCTATTGTCGAGAACTATAACCAAATTATTTTCTAATTTACTAAATATTTCAAAATATAACAATGTTTATCTCTATAAAGCTAACCATTTATTATAATAGATAATTGTTCTATTGTCGAGAACTATAACCAAATTATTTTCTAATTTACTAAATATTTCAGAGTATAACAATGTTTATCTCCGTAAACCTTCGTCATATTTAATTGCAAAGTTCAATATTTTAAATGAATGATACCATTCTTGCTTCGAGTCGTGTGACACTGACAAAAGCTACATGCAGCTTTGCAATTTGTTTACATATTTCAAGAGCTTTTCGTTACGCGTCATATTATATTCTTCCATTGGAACCAATAATTGAAACACGCGCAACACGCAGTGATAAAAACATTAGTGAAATCTGTTTTAATTCAACTGTCAATAGTTTCAGTTCTGACGAGTGTGACTGTGAAAAACGTTCCCATTACTGGTACCAACAATTTGTTTAATTGAATTGCTTGTTAGCGGGAGCAGTGTGAAAACATTTGACACAAAAACTCCGGCGATGTACAAACAACGCGACCGATCGATGCGGATGGTAAATGTTAAACGAAAACAATCGTCCCGTAGATGAATATAAATAGATTTGAAAACCAATGGGGAAAATGAAACGTCGGGATTTAAAGCTTGTGCTGCGTTGCGGCCACAGATGCGTATCAAACTAGTTTAAACAATATTGAGTAAGTCGCGTAGAGCTGTTTGTCGGTCGGAATAATGGAATTTACTAACTATCCTTTGCGAAATTCACCGCCACGCTGATGTAATTCGGCGAACTTTAAGGTTTACGTAGGTTATTTCGTTAAACTATATACGAGCGAATCGAAGCGGGTAATAACCAAAATTTCCTGGCTTTGAAACTCTATATAAAATGGCATTCTGTATTTTATATAAAGTAAAACTTGGTTTGTTTCATTCTAACAATTCCATTTATTTACATTGCTTTGTAGAATGCGTATTTGCATGTAAAAGAAAAATTGTCTACATTGATTGTAAGATATAGGAGTTAATTAAACATTTACCGTGTGTTTTAAAACAGTGTTTTTACAATTTTTGAATATTTTGACTATTCTGCATTTTATCTACTCTTTATTTCTAACCGATAAAGAATCAATTATTATCGTAGAAAACTAATTTTGAAATTCTATTTTGTTGAAATCTTGCAATAAAATTATAAATTGTTACATTCCATTAGCCGTAGTAGTCGTTAATCCGATAGTCAGCCGTGGCACTCCATTGGCCGTTGATTTAAAGTTAAATAGAATTGACACTTAGGTTAACCTACGTACAGGGATTTCCGGATCCCTTCATTACACCATCAAGGGAAGAAATTACCAGGCTCATGGTATTCCGGCGCAGTAATTGGATTTCCCAAAGATTCGAAATGACTTCCGATCCGTGTGTACACAGCTTGTAATTAGCTGTAACGACCCGAGTTTGTAACTTTGAGGCAAACGTCTCTTAGTAACTTTGAGGCGAACTCCACAGTAACTTTCATGAAAAGGGGTATAAATGTGAATTTTTACACGGGCGCCGAATTTGACGAAAAACCCCTGGTACGATCCTTCCAAAATATTAATAATAATAGTAATTTTATGTTTTGGGAAACATCCATTCTTCAAAGTATGTTGCACTTATATGCATAGACATTGCAATACGATATTTAAATAATGAACAATTATAAATAATATCCATGTTCAATTTGTGGAGTTGAATTTCAAGAAATTGATGTTAATAAAATATCATTAACTGCAGTATGCATATATAAATGCATTGGATAAAAAATTGTTGTGAACTGTGCTTTATACTGCAAAGAATATCTAACTGTACTTTAGAAATATTTTAGCACTCGAGTCGTGAGTCGTGCCATTATTCACAATATGTATTGTTGACATTATCAAATATGTCGGTATGTAACCAATTATTAACATTTAAATATTGTATGAGGTATCGTATCATTTTCATATCTACCAAATTTAAAAGATCATAACGTATGGAAATATTCTAAGTCAGAAAAAACGTTTGCTGTTCGAGTGAAAATAGCTCCGAGTGCAAATGGTTAAAATAGCTCCGACTCCCTAGGGTTAACATACTCTTATATGTTCGGTACTTAGGACATTTCTCCAAGGCGGAATCGGTATAACTCGGGCTACGAATAAAATCAACCAAATCAGATCCTCGACCATCGACAAGCGTCAATCACTGAGGCGAGCCGAAGAGCAACATCAATTTACCCCACGGCTATTTGATTCCTGCTCAAGTCACCGTGATATCCCTGTTCATCCCTCGATTAGAAAGGGATAGGCAACCCTTTCCCTTCGAGTGGGATAGGGGGATGAAATGACCGGTTCCTGGGTATCAGGAACCCCCGAAAGTTGCCTTCCACGAAACGGGCGGATAGTTTTCCGCATCTGTGGCCAGGATCCACATAGGAGACCATCGGCATCCCCTAACTCTGTCTCTCCCTCTCTCTATCTGTCTGACTCCGTCTCTCTCTACCGAAAGCCATATCGTGAAAACAGAGAATCGAGGGGAGGAACGATGAAACAACAATCCTGCGCGAGAGTTATCCCCATAGTCAGCTATCTAGTCCTACGCGCAGGAAGAAGGGTTAAGCAAACAGTTTTCACCCGGCCTGACCGTCTCGAACTAATTAACGTGGGACAGGAAACACAGAGTTGCACGTGGTCGAATAAAAGCTGAGCGCCGCGAAAACTGAGGGATTACCCCCTTCAACAGGCCGCCCTCGATCGTCTGGGGAAACCATCCCCTTCAAATGAAACGAGTGGATGATTTAATCTTGGTAATGGAATTGGTTGATAAGACCGTTGCCCGTTGCATATGTCGTGTTTCCATTCTTTCGTACTTATATTCATTATATTATTGCAGTACACCACGTGGTTAACCAACTTTCCGAGTGCATCAAGTTTTCCATTTCTACGGTTGTTGCCGTTCCACCGTTTTCCGATAGAAAGTTTCTTTCGTTACTTTCGCTCGTCGAACACTCTGGCACAGTTTGTCGGGAAAACCTGGAACACCCTGTATATGAATATGCATAAGACAACACTTGCGCCGATCACACCGCCTTCATACATATACAATTCCACGTCATTCTACCCGAATGTTTCCAACAAATTTCGGGTTAAACGGCTTTTCTTACTCCAATCTCGAAATTTCGGAGTTTTAGGGTCGAGGTCTACGAGAACAATAAAATTCTTTGATTAGTGAAACTTGAAAATTATATGAGAATTTATCTTTCAACTTCATACAATTGTTACAGTTTATGTTTAATGTCCTGCGCACACACATGATTACTAGATCTCAAAGTTTCTGCATTCATTTTAGAAAATAAGGTTTGGTCCAAGATTTATATTCCTTCGGAGGTAAATTAGAATTTTCCACAAAGTTGTTAGAATTAATTTCGAATTAAATATTTTATTTAGAATTAAATACCCCGGCTTCAAGTTGTTCTGATTTCGTTAGCAAAATACCACCTTGTGGCCGTCTCAACGTGTTTATTTATTATCCCAGTCTGCACAAACGAAATCGTGGATAAGTACCTTGAAAGTGAAAAGGAATAACAAGAATCGTTACATCTCATTTATATTCGTCAGAAACCTCAGACATTGCTCGGTGTATCGCCTCGGTGCGTAACGAGGCTTCTATTAACTGGAAGTCCTCGCCGACAGATATCGAAAGCAGACTGCCAGGCTGCAACGCGGAACAATTTGAAAAAGTGAACGAGAGTCTCAGCGGGCCTCCGCACAGCCACGATACAAATAAAATCCCTGGGAGACAGCCCTTAATCAGCTCGGCTGTCACTAAAGGGAGGGCCCCGAAAACTGTCTCGTCTGTTGAGCGCGTCCGAGTCGACGCGTTTCCTCGGCGCTAAAACATTTCATTACGTCGAATTGCATTTCCTTCCGTTGCATCGTCGCCGCCCGAATGAGTCAACGAAAGGGAAACGCTGGACGGGTGGGCGACGTCGGGGGTGGTTGTATCGTGCGCGAGTAAATAGTAACACGAGTGGGTGTACCGTTGCTGCCCCCTTCTCTTCCTCCGTATCAGCGCATTTGAAATGGAAATGCACCCTAAGATTCTGTCGGCGGCGAGGTCGGGAACGGTCGGCAACGACGACGCAACGGTTCTCCCCGTGTATCTCGACCGGGAGCAGCAGGAGGCCTGATTCTCGAAGCGAGTCGCGCCACCCTTTTGTTTCATAACTCGCTGCGACACGTCTCGATGGCGCCATCTTGGGTTTCACCTTCTCTCCACCTTCTCTTCCACGCCACCTCCCTCGTTTCTCTCTCGCCAAGAGACCAGGAACACGTGCACGTCCTCTCGAATCCCCTTTGTTACGGAATCCCAGCGAAGGAGCGACTTCACGAACGCCAGAAGTATCGCATTACCTGGCTGCCAACGTGTCACGGAATACGAAAATGGAAAAGGGGGTGGGCGCACCAACCCCGGCTGAAAAAGTGGCTGTCCAGGCAGCTGGGACGAGATCCAGGTATTCGGGCCTGGCTCCCATTACGACGAATAATTGACCTGGAGAGCTATTAAGGGTCGATACCACATCGAGTAGCCACCGAGAGGGCTTAGTGGAGGGTTGCTTGAACTGCTTCTGAAGGACTACTCGATGCTACGATCGAATCGGAGCGTGTGCGGGACTTCGGGAAGACTTTGCGGTCCGCTCCTTGTGATCGGGGACATTGATTACCGAATTGTCGTCATCCGTCATCGAAAGCTTAACTACGCTAGTTGAATCAGGAAAGATTTCTTTCATCTTCACCGAGACTTTCGCCAATAAGAGATTTCAAATTCGGATTCTTCTTTTCCCATAGAAAAATACCTATTTTTTATTGTGATAGTCTAAACAATAATTAATAGAACATTATCTATATCTGTTCCGTGGTCACTAGACTGCGGATCTTTGGGCAAAATAAAAATATACTGTATTGATTATGAAAAGCAGGAATAAAATAAAACTTCTTTTGTGTTAGAAACACAACAACATTATTTCTTGAATTTTTCTAATCTATTAATGTTTTATATTTAACCAAACTAATTTTTTCACAAGTGCATAAAGATCCGCAGTCAAAAGGTCATTTACTAATATTTTATGTTGCATTGTGGGACATAGTATCAGTGAGATAATACAAATCCAGTGATGAAACTTATTTGTTTTTCATTCACATATTTGTGACTTTTTGTAACTGAAACTATATTAGCCACGACATCATTCGGATCACATTTGCTTGTTTAATTCAGGATACAGTAGAACCTTGATTATCCAAACTAATCAGTGAAACATGAATGTTTCGACATTAGAACAGTCACCTAGTGTCAGATTAAAGCTTTACTGATTCGTGCAATAAATCCTGTTGTACATGGATCGCTTGAACTGTCCACATATGAAACATGTATTAGTATAATGGAGAATTCAGATATCATCGGTTCGGATAGGTAATTGAGATTCTACTGAATCGTCAATTAAACAAGCAAATGTGCTCCGAATTATGACATGTTTAGTCTCATTTTCAGTAGCAAAATAAAAAGAATAATTCATTCCATTGTTCCATATCATCCAAATTGGTGTAATAAATAATGTACTTTACTTGTATAAAACAAATCGACGCGTCAATTTTATTTATCTTCTGCCGAGTCTTTGTAAGAAACATCTTCGTACATAATTATCTTATATACAAAAAAACCTTCTGCAAAATTTTTAATTGTAGTTTTAATAGATTCTGGTGAAGCTAATTTATTAAACGATTTCCAAAACTGTTATTGTATAGAAAACCAAGTACTTATTACGTATGCAGATATACAGATAAATCTACAATCCTAATTATTCCTAACATAGGTGTCTCAAAGCCTAATAAATATTTGTTACTCGATTATGCTAATATTGTTTGACCAATCAACTTATAATTTCACATGCAATTTTGTTAAATTCTTGTAATCATTCTACTGTTTTAAAGTGCACGTAATCACTTTTATCAGTAATTATGGTATTCATAAAATGGCCTCATAAAATATTCTACCTATCAAATTGCTTAACCCTCCACTCTTAAATTTCTGTTTTCTGCATTAATTGATTTTATGGAACAGTTAAACAATTAGTCGTCAACATAAAAGAAACCAGTGTGCAGACGGTGCAACATTGATAAAAATAAGGTTGCAGACAGAAGGTTAGGTCAAACTCTGCGGTCTACGGGACACACTTTTGCGATACGCAATCACACTGACGAGCCTCTTATTATGCTTATTGGATCGATAAGAAGGAAGTCTCGATTCAAAACGCCCATACCTTCCCTGTTTTATTGCGCGGAGATAAGATTCCGGCGATAAGCCAAAGACACTGGGAAAGTTACAATTCCTAATTGGAGAATGCCTGCTAGCGGGAACGTTCTCAAGATAAAATAACCCGATGATTACACTTTGAACAAAGCCACGTTCCAGTCGTTCCTTGATAAGCCCGAGACTTGGAAGATAACAGGCTGAGTTTGACGCTCTAAAATTGATATAGACTTTTGAACGCAGCCGCAGACAAAAACAATGCAGATATCCATAAATTCAAAACTAAATTTTGTATATAATTTGAAGAATTAACTTCACTGGTTCTACTGATGTTATTGAATAATCCAAATTCGTATAATTATTATAGATTCTGTCAATCCTAAGTAAGAATATTTTGTATTTTGCTCTCTAATAAAATATCTAATAACTTATTAGTAATAAGTATAAAAATGAATTATAAATAAAGCTTGATTTTTAGATTCTGTCAGACGAAGTGAGAAATAATGCGTATAATAAGTATAAAAAGATTAAAATTAAACGAATCAAAGATAAAGCTTACTGTTTAGAAGTGCTTCTTTTCTGATAATCGTTAATGTTATTTGTCGAAGAACGAAAACGTGTAATCTTCCTGTTGAAGTTCCAATGTAACTTACGACTCAACGAAATTTCCGTTTCCCCCGTAGCAAATGTTTTCGCACGCGCAAGATGACACCAGTATGCACTCAGCTGCAACTGCTGAGTACACTAGGCTTTACATATTACGATGGCGAATGTAAATACCAATAAAGTTTCTCTGGCGAGTCAATATGCTTATTAAGCAACTTGATTTAAAGTTTTAGTAAGATCCTTTCCTCAAACACATTCTTGTGTCATCCTCCTATATCTGCACAGTGATATCGCGACTACATTTCCTTTATATCTTGAAAGAAGTGGGAGACCTTTTGTTCCTATTGCTTCTACCTATTATTTCAGGAATTTCATCTTAGATCCTTTTATGAAGGAGATTAACTTCAAGAACGAAGAACGCACGAACAACGAAAGGAACATACGGCAAAACAAAAGATACAATGATATTCTACTTATTCATAGCTGCATACCCTTTTTACAAAACAGAACATTTTGTAATCCCTTTTCTTGTTTATACTTTTAGTTTTATTATTAGGTGTATGCAAAAGTTTTAGTTTTCTTTACAATTTTGTTTTAGTTATATACTTCATATGAAGTGAGTTACCAAATCGATAATGAATTTATTTAGACATATTAATAACAGTCATACAATCGCGTAAAACGGCGGAAGATCATAACCATTGTAATTATAAGTAGATTGTGGATGCTCGTGCAAAATAAAAATTTTCTGCATCGATTACTAGAAGCAGAGAACATAAAGAAATTTATTTTTGATAAATAACAGGACGACGTTCTGTCTCCGATGTTCTCACTGCTTTAAATGTGATTTAATTTTTTTGCTCATAAATGCATAAAATCCGTCATAAATGAAAAGTGATACAAAATTTTTGTAGAGGCAATTTGAGAAAGTTGAGTTAATCGTAATTTTATTCTCAGTGGTAGTACATCTGAAATAAATAAAAATCGTACTAAATTGTGTCGAATGTTAAGTTCTAGCGTTTCTTGAAACGTTTCAGATTTCATAAATGCATAAAGATCCTCCTCAGTCTACTGATTATTATTAGACTGCGATTTTATGTTTTCAAGACAAAAATGATCACGTACAATTTAAAGCAGTGGACATATCAAAAAGATGCGAGGTATTAGGTCCAGCTTAATAAGGCAATTAAAACAAGAGAAAATTTATTATTTGACTTTTGTAGTTTGTAATCGACGCAGACAATTTTTATTTTGCATAAAGATCCGCAATCCACTGACTATGCACGAATGATTCAAAAGGCTAAAATGATTGCATACACATAACACAATGCAATAAATTACATTATAACAAGTTATAATGTGCATGCAACGTCCACAGGAGGAATAATAGATCGCTATAAAATATGTCCCGGTATAATTTATCGATCTACCAGGACAAATTCTCGGATCGACGTGATCATGGCTTTAGTCACGTCCGCGTTCCCCGCCACGTATGCAAGCGATCAAAAATGCAGGTGGCTGGAATATTTCTTCGCGGCAGAATCTTCGGACGAGCTGTTCGCCGAAAATCGAGTCCGCGAAAGATTTCGGTATTCCGCGGGAGTAATGGCTCATAAGACGAGAGGTCGAGGTGATGCATCCCCACGGAAGACGGGAGGTGGATTCGCTGGATAAACGCAAGATAGAGCTGTCGAGAAGAAGGATGGAGCACGCGCGTGCCGCTTCCCTCGTGTGTTTCGTTATTCAACGCCGTGTAACGCGTTCGTCGTTCCTTCTTGTCTGCGTATCCATTCGTCCCAGAACTTCCGGGTCACCGTTTGCGTCCTCCCGTGTTTGCTTTGCGCGTTCATGCGTGCACCGTCGACTATCCTCCGGCTGTGCGCTTCTTTGTGCGGAAAAATATCGCCATTTTCGGCGATGTCGACCGGCACACTCGGAATAGATTTATTTCCCCGCACGCCGAATTTATCGTTTCAATTTTTATCCCGTCGCTGTATCGTTTAACATTTTCGATAAACTCGATGCTATTAAATATCAAACTGTTTCCGAATTTAATTTGAAGTGTATTCCCTTTTTGTACAATTCATGATTTACAATGTTATTAAAATTTTACATGATGCGTAATATAGTGTAATTTTTATGCAATTAGACTTGTTGTTGTAATTTTGATGCAATTGAATTTTAAGTTTCGTCGTAAATAGGAATAAATTAATTTATTTAATACTTTCCCATAGAACGTATTTTTTAGTTCGATAATTGTGCAAAGATGAAACTAATATTTATGAAGATGGGTATTAATATACACCTGGTATTTTTAATACTACTATTTTAGTATATGCTAGTTTAGAATATTTTGTTTGTAATTTAAACAATTTTTTATGATTCATTCTACAAGAAAAGTAGTTAATGACTTTTACACTCAAAGTTTATTTGGAACTGAGAAATACCACTTTTTAAATACTTTTTTCAGATGCTAACAAACTAATCAGTACTACTTATGGAAAAACATTTTGCTATTTAATGAAATGCATCGCTGGGGTTCATATAAGATACATAGCACGCAGGCATTAAAGTTGCACGTGAACATGAAATTGTACTTGGGCATGAATATTGGCGAAAAGCTTCAGAACATGTTTCAGTCCATTTGACGTAAGTACTGAATTGCATATAAACATATTACTATCAAAATTAAGTTCAATCTACATTTTACACATACAATACATTTATTACATAATTAGAGTTTTTATTGTTTATATGGTATGAAATGCATTTGGGTGATTTTAATCATAGGAAGAAGATCTAATACACAAAAATACAACCCACAGAAAAAGATCTCATCCACCAATGGAAGATGTGGTTTTTAAAAAACAAAATGTCCGACGGAAGGAAACCAGATATTTCTGTAAAAATTGTTCCGTCACATTATATATATCACCATGATTTGAAGCATTCCATATAGACTGCGGATGTTTATACAATTTTTGTAGACAAACTTGAACAAACTTGAACAAACTTTTAGAATTGAAGTAAATTAAAATCTTTCTAAACTCCGTTATATTTCATATCCTAACATTTTTTGAAATTTTCAAGAGCCATGATAGCATAAAGATCCGCACTCTAATTCCATACAATAAAAACTTAAATTGTGTCAAATATGGTGCATTTTATATCTATCATGTTTAAGCACCTTCCAACAACGTTGACGTGTCATAAAAATCGATTACTTGTGTCTTTACAAGGAAAACACTTGAAACATACACGAGATATCTCGTTGGGAACATTGTACGTACAACATCACGGGTTAAAGAAGAGGCAGAAAGACGGAAGTAAATCCTGGAATAGTGACAACCTCTTCTGCAAGTATTCATGAACAGGTTCCCGGAGCTCGCACGAAGAGCCGCAGTCAGGTGCATGGAAATTAAAAGACTCGTAAAGGAATCGTAATTTCCGTAGTCCTCGTAACGCGAGGCTCATTCCGTCGCTCGAAGTTGCTCAATGTCAAGGCACCGCGCGATTGTACCGGTAACATCGCGAAACGAGCGTGACAACTGTTCTGTTAAGTGCATCGCCGACGAGATGCTGCGTGGGTGTGCACGGCCACGAGGAGTCCTGTGGTAGCGGATGTTGCTCGCAGCAGTTGGATATTATACAGAGAAGCTACCATTCCGGGCACGCAAAAAGATATAAAGCGAAATAAAATAAAGTGTAAGCGAGCTTTTCCCGGGGGAGTGTGATTCTACTTTAGATTAAATTCCGAAGCAACCGTCCCACCACCCACCTCGCGTACAACCCCGTAACATCCACCCCGCCACTTCGAACCTCCGTGGCGTCTATCTCGTTTCGGAAAGTAAGGTTTTCTCGCCTCTCTAGACGATTTCCCCACCTCACCCCACCCCACCGACATCAGGAACCGTTTTTCTCGATGGAGCAGACGGTTTTGCTGTAATTATCGGTCTACCGGTGCTACCGCCACCCCCGTTGTTTTTCCATCGAGCGAGATTTTTGTACGATTGCATTCTGCGCGCGGTCGCCGAGAGAACAGTCCGCCGATAATATCTCAGATATATATCTATCCACTGCGCGCTTCGGCTCCCGGATAAACCCCGGATTTCAGGCAGGGATTGTTCGCCCTACATACGCGTATTTGTTACATGGGATCTATCCTGATGAGAGGGATAAGCTCCGCCTGGATTTCATACGGACTAATAGGAACCAATTTGCGTTCTTTCGGAACTAATGTTGCTTTCGCGTTTTAATAGCTTTGGAGGTTGTCCAATGGATCCTGCTACCGGTTGTTGGTCGGGCAGGTGAGATATGGGCTTGCGATGGTCATGGATGGAACCACTCGATCGTTTTAAATCCCTCTTGGCCGCCATTGTTGATGTTAGGACACACGATTTTCATGACACCGGAAATTATTGTACACGATGTAGAAATTAGTTGAGATTAATCCATGATTGGTACACGGCGGGTTTTATGCATTTATCGGAAAAAATGTGTAAGTTGTAAAAATTAAAACAGTAAAAACATTAGAAGAATTGAAAAATCCTATTGTATTACTTTCAACCAATTAATCATATCAAGAAAGAAAATAAATCCCTATTCCACTCCAGTTTGTTGCAATTCAGATAGCAAAGTTTTATTTTGCATAAAGATAGGCTGTCTAATGATTAGCGTGTAGTTGCAATATGAAAATATGGTAGATATAAATTGTTTATTTATTTATCTCAGGCTGCCTTGACTTGTATATTTTAGGTAGCAAATTTAATCTTAATCATGACGATATTTTCTGTACCGTAATAAAACGTTACTGTGATGTTCCTAATAATTAATTTCATGTCGACGAAATAGAAGATTTTTGTATATCAGCAGGCAACAGATAACAGAATTATGCTAGTCCATTATAATGAAAGCAGAGTACAGGAAGCCTCATTTATTCACGAGCGAACGTGGAGGGTCTTGCTATGGACTACTGTCTGAATCTTTTCAAAATGGTTCAGCTTAGAATGAAATTAAAATAATTATAAGCACTTTGCAGCTAATTTTCACAACCATTTGAAATATTCCAAACCTCGATGTGGTGCAATGTTTAATCGATATCAATTCTCACAAAGTAAATATAAATTGATTCTAGTTCACAACAATTTTTAACAACTCCTCCATAAACTTGCAAATTCGACTATCATTATATCATAAATAAAATTCAACAAAATCAGACGAACTTTTGTAGAATTGTTTTCCGAATTCCAACTTGAATTATTCTATTATTATCAAGTACAGAAATGTAGTTTCTCAACCTCACTCGACCGCCATGCTCGCCGGCAGAGTATACAGAGTATACTAATTTTCACAACCATTTGAAATATTCCAAACCTCGATGTGGTGCAATGTTTAATCGATATCAATTCTCACAAAGTAAATATAAATTGATTCTAGTTCACAACAATTTTTAACAACTTCTCCATAAACTTGCAAATCCGACTATCATTATATCATAAATAAAATTCAACGAAACCAGACGAACTTCTGTTCAGTTGTTTTCCGAGTTCCAACTTGAATTATTCCATTATTATCAAGTACAGAAATGTAGTTTCTCAACCTCACTCGGCCGCCATGCTCGCCGGCAGAGTATACCGGTAGAGGTCTCCGGAGAGCGCATTCATAAAATTAACAAAACTTCCAAGACATAAATTAATATTTAGATCGTGAAACTCTCAACCCCCTTTTCTTGAATCATACCATTCCATTCTCCCCGTCACGATCAACGCCTCGGTTAAGCGGATTAATAACCGACGCGACAAGCACGATAATCCGTGCAAATTGAATAAGCCACTTATAAATCTGCAAATCGCCGGCGTATCTCCGAATTTGCCGTGGGAGCTGCGCCTCAACGCTCGCGGGAACCTCAACAGGGACCTTCTTAATTAGAAGGATTAATTTTCCGGACATCCTCCGGTAACCTCTTTTTCGGAACATTTCGCAAACTGCGTTTCCCTCTAATTTCCGGGTACGTCAACGGACGCATAAATTCTCTCGCGATCGCGTCCGAAAGCTTCGTCGTGCATTAAAACGCGATAAATTTTATATTTCGTCGACGCGTTCGGATTCGTCGCGAAAACAACGGCGGGGATCGAGGGGAAGGGGTTGTCGACTATTTAGATCAGATGGATTGCGTGGGCGGACCGCGTCAATCGCAATATGTTAAAATACGCCGATGAAACGTGTCGCGCGCGGATTATTTCACGTAGTTTTTATCACGGTTCATTGTTCACCCCCGCCCCCCCCCCCCCCGCGTGGTGTTACGGGAGTTTTCGACCGAACGGCGCAGGGGGACCCGGACGACGATAATTCATTTCGCGATATAATGGTGTCATTAAGCCAATTAAAACGCGGGCACGGGCCGGCGATTGCCGCAAGCGCGCTCGCGCGAATGCACGCACGTGTTCCAGACACGTCGGCCAGACATTTCGACTGAACGATGATTAAACGAACTACGTATACATCCTAGTGACGCGGAGCTCCATCAAGAGCTTGCCACAGGTGCGCGGGATCTTACAATGTTACAGGGTCTCGAGTGGCTCGTACGTCTCGAGTAGACGGAATTTGCGAGACGAGTGGGAGAATTATAGGCGTTAATTTTGGCAGAGTACGATGTCATGCAAAAATAATGTAATTTGGGATATCGTGTCTTGACACGCTGAATTTTGTTATTCCATATTCACCGGATGAATGAATGCCGTCAAATTGCTACCAAGATATTCCAAAATGTCAAGTACCTTAGTTATTGTGAAGGATTTTATGCATTTATGACAAAAATGGGTTAAACTATAACTCGGGTAACCAGAAAAAACTTCGTAGATATACTTGACATTACCCTAGTAGCACGAAAATATTAGATAAATATATTTTCAAATATTGGAAAAATATTTTTTAAGCCACATTTTTTCGTATGAGAAAAATATTGGATCTGAATATTGTATACATGTTCAATAAATATAAATTGAATGTTTAAAATATATAAGCTAAATATTCAGAGAATATAAACTAGATATTAAAAAATATATAAAGTCAATGTGAATCCAATATTTGAAAAATTGAATTCAATATTTAAATAACATTCGATAAAATTTTCAAATTTAAGAAAAATATTTCATTTTATCTTTGAAAGGATCTTATCACAATTAAGAAATTTTTATATAATATTACATAATTTTATATAATTTTTGATATTACATAAAGATTTATTTTATAATAAGAAAAAAATATTTTTTTATAATATGAAATAAATATTATCTGCACATTAGGAAAAAATATTCTATTTCTAATATTAAATAAAGATTCATTGTGTATTTAGAAATAATATTTTTCTCGTAATATGAAATAGATATATAAAATAAATATTGTATGTATATTTAAATATTAAGAAGAGATTGAATCTCTTTTTAATATTATATGAATGTGTATATAATATTTTTTGGTACTAGGGTAGTGTTTTATAATGTAATATTAGTGTTCTTGTGTATAACAATGGATATAAGATTTCCGTTCAAATTGTGCATCTTTTTTATGATCTGAATGAGCAGGGAGACGATGTAAAAAGAACTTTGACAATTTTCATTGTATTAAACAGTTGTGCGCCAAGTTTCTGTTAGAAACAATGTACGAGATTTGTACTCTATTTATAACATTTACCTACTTTCATATGTATTTTATCATCACGATCGTAATTGAACTGTTAAGATTCCATGGTATAAAAACAAGAAAATATACGATCTTGTAGTGTGACGTTAACTTCATTTGCGTAAATCTTCAACCATCGACCTTCGCGTTTCCTACAATCGATCAAATCTTCTTGAGCGACAGATTCTCTGCAGACTCCATTATATTGAAAGGATAGCCGACATAAATAAATAATAACAATGACTTGAATATTCTGGTATAAACATCATCCCCTAAGAGCAAACATCCATCTTCGTTCGAAACACGATGACAACAGGCAAAGTGTCACATAGACACTTTCTTCCACTCCATAATGGCGCAGACAATCATTTTCTCTTTCGATATGCTAAACTGACAAGGGAACATATTCAGTTGTTACAGACCAATTTTGATGAAACTTATGTGAGATATAGTTTTTTGAAAAATATTTGAGACGTGCTTTTTTATCGACAACCATCCACTCTGAATGGGTGTAAACAGCCCTCAAAATTGGGGGTCAAAACCATATTTTTTAAGATATCTCGAAAACCAGTGGTCGAAAATATTCGATTTTTTAAAATTGTGTTTTTTAATGGAAAATATAGTCGTACAAGAAAATTTTAACAAAAGTTTTTTGGTAAAACAATATATTAAAAATTTGATGTTTTTTTGCAGTTTCTCGTATCTATTGTTAATTAATTTTAATGTAAATTTGGGTGTGTGATCTTCGATCCAAAGTAGGGCATACGTGTTTCAGAATTTTCATTTTTTTCCATTTAACAATAATTATGCATAATGAAAGATAGTCTTGTACCTGGCGTGCGGAGGAAGGGATTCTGGCGGTAATTATTTAGAAGTTGGGTTTCCACTCAGATTTTGATGAAATTTAAACATGTTCTAGATTTCTACGTTTTGAACAACTTTTACCTATACATGTTACCGCCGCTCGGGTTTAGTTTTCGAGATATTCGCAAAAAACTATCAAAAATAATCTATAAAAATAGCTGTCTCTCTCTCTCCGTTAACCCGAGTTTTTGCTTTTTCACTGCAGATTTAGACGAATTTGTGACATTTTATTAGCAAAAAAAACTGAATCCAGTTTTTCATTCATTTTTGCTATGGTACAGTGGCCGAATAAAAAATTGACAAGAGTGTGCAATCTATCTGAAATATATCTGCAATCGTTCCCCATTTGAAGGGGTGAATATAGAGGAAAGAATGACTGAAATATACGTTTGATTAAACATTCCATGATGTGCGAATCGTATAACGAAAATGTAATTGTATGAACTACATAGTATTACTTAGAGAATTCGCGTGGGTGAGTAAACAAGGAATATAATTTATATAAAACTTAATTACAAATAGTACAATACTATTTTCTATAAATTTTTCTTGCATAGTATTAAAATATCTTTACTTGGATCAATTGGAACTTTTTATTTTACTTTTATATGATGAATTATTATATTTTGTATGTATGTATGTTATTCCCACAGATATTATAGATTTCAAAAATGCTGTATATGTACACGTATGGAATTCTTTGTTACGATCAATAATTTTTAAGATGTTTAACCGAGATCTTTACCCCTAACCGCAGATGCTATATTCTCACCCCTTTAAAATGTACAGCTATAAGCGACAAAATATACAGGAAAATTCTACACTTTTACTTCCAATATTATTTAAATGTATATATCTCAGTTCAAACAGAACTTTATTAATTAAACCGTTATAATCTGTACATGTGTTTCCCAACTAGCAACAAGTTTATTCATTGCGGTAGCGTAAAAGTCAGAAGTTCTCGGGCTAAAGAATTCTTCGAAAGTGAGCATCGTCTTGATTCTCGAAAGTTTTCCCCTACAGGAACATTCCGAAATGCTTGAAACAATAGTAGTTAGTCGAAAGGTCCAGCAAGTATAATGAATAAGGTAGAGCATCACGGTTGAACCCGTTCGACGTTGGGAACGTTATTTTGTGAAACATGTGGTCAAGCATTGTCGTGCAACAGAATGGAACTTTTTCGATTGATCGATACTTGACAAAGAAGTTGTAATCTTTTAAGCGTTTCATCGATTTAATACTGTTCTACACCGCGATGTTTTTACTTGAATTCAAGAAACTGTAACCGAGATAAAAGCGATGACATAAATGAAGCGTCTAAATGTCTAAGAGAAAACAAGCGTCTGGCACTATAAAAACTCCATATCTCTATAAGGTACAAGAATATTCAAAATATTATTCGCATTTCTTATCCGTAATACAATTACCCCTTCCCCTATAATATCGTGTCTGACTCGTGATGAAGATTCTGAACAGAGTCTAATAAATACAATACATATATATGTATATGTATGCTACTAATTTAATAATTAATAAATAAAATACATATATGTATATATTTGTATGCTATTAATTTTCTTTACACCAAACAAAATTCTACTTTGATTTTGTCAATGAACAGCTATCGAAAAACACATAAGCTTGCAATAGATGTAAACTTCCTCCTTTTTTAGGAAAGTATTCGTACTGCAAAAAAAATTTCCGATCACTCAAACCGTAAAATAAATCGTAGGGCAAGGAGTTAATGTAATAATATACCAAAATCCCAATCGACACTTGTCACCCGTCGGGCTCGCGTCCTTGCCATTAAGTAATTAAACATCTTTCAGCAAAACGAACGAAAAGTAATCAGAGTGAACGGGGAATGATCTCGGTCTCGTAACACAAACGTCCCCTTGAATATTGACTCATCCAACGGATCCCGGGGATCCTCGAAGCTATCAGAACGTCGTTTCACCGTGAAACAAAAGGATCCGTAGTGGCATAATTAACCTCCCCGCATCAACGTCGCTGGCTACCGATTCCCAGTCAAATTAACTCCACCCCGTGCCGCCATTACATTCGGCCGCGTCCGCAAAAAAGCGAAAGAACAAAGGGTGGGACACGCGAAGACGAGCCACGCCTCGCTCGAGGAATGGACGCGGTATGGGAAAGTCGGCCGCGTTTACGGTGTCCCGACTTGGGCATAATTAATCCGGAATAATTTCTTTCTTTCCCGCGTTTCCCTTTTCCATCGCCAGCCGCCGCCTTTGATCCCGCCGCGTCGGATGAGTCCGGCGTGTTCGGAGGGTTGTTGCCAGGGACGACGTCGGAGCAATCCAGAGAACGGCGCACGCTACTCCAGGATCGAACAACTTAATGGAATTTTCTCAAAAAGTCTGTTTCAAGTCGATATCTGTCCAATTAGCATTGCCTATGAAGGGTCTGTGACTCTCGCAAATGAAGAGACCTAACCCATTGTACCCTTCAACCTAGTTCAACGTCAAAACCAAACATGTCTTCCGACACAAGATATTTCCACTCTACAGTGTGTCTCTGAGGTCATTTTAAGAAGTTGTCATTGTTAAAGAGATACAAAAAATACATAAATGCATAAAATTCTACTGCATAGCTGTTTCATTGAGGATATCGCAAAGACTAACGTGTCTACACGAGATATCATCAAACGTAAATTTTTAAAAATTATTTGTTGGAACTGTAAACAGTCCTAAGCATTGCCAATTATATAACTATAAAAATCGTCCGTTGTCCGAGGGTTAATTATTAAAATATGTATATTAAAAATCAGTACTCATTCAACTGTAATTTTATGTAAGTGGGATGAGTACAATTCTTTTTAGTTTCGCCATTGCCAACAGGTTAAATACAATAAAGATTTAATAGTATCTCAGAGTAACAACATTGAAAAAATAGTCTCAGGACTGGCTTTCGTCGTATTCCGGATTCGGGTACTTACGCGAATTTCGTTCTCGAAAGAAGCGAAGAAATTATTTAAATAAAAATAAATTTTTAAAAATACCACGTTTTTAAAAACGGACTAAAAAGTATAAAATAATTTTTCCTGGTGCCATACAGATTCCTAACCTCGTACAGATAGTCCTGAAAATTTGTGATTGTGAATTTTGAATAGCTGTGAAAATACTTGTGAGATTTCA
>CM052337.1:4361560-4381353 GCA_028455595.1 Lasioglossum vierecki | reverse complement strand
AACGAAAAACGTGGGGCGCAAAATGCATCAATTATCTATCGCATGCGCCCCACGTTTTTCGTCTGAAATCTCACAAGTATTTTCACAGCTATTCAAAATTCACAATCACAAATTTTCAGGACTATCTGTACGAGGTTAGGAATCTGTATGGCACTAGGAAAAATTATTTTATACTTTTTAGTCCGTTTTTAAAAACGTGGTATTTTTAAAAATTTATTTTTATTTAAATAATTATTTTCTGCTTTTTAGTCTTGTGTTAATACTTGTATCACTCTTTATTAATACTTTGTATACTCACTAAGCTCACTGCAAATTTCACTTGGTAAACAAAGCGATGTTGCACTACCGATAGCGATCGTCGCGCGATGACGTACTACACTACCGATGGTTCGTGCGTCGGGGTGAAATGGGTCCGTAAAGTGGGGACGAGTCAGAGTGCGCACGCATAGTAAAGTAGAGGGGGTTGTCGAACGAAGTGGGGATCGCTGAACGCGATGACGTATTCGCGGGGGGATGAAAAGGTAAATATTTAATTGTTATTTTCTCCGAAACGGTAAGACTTTAAAAAAAAATTTTTTTTGAATAATGCATTGTCATCCAGTTCTGAGCCATGTGTGCAATTTCAAGTCTCTGGCTCATCGGGAAGTTAGTAAAATTCAATTGCAAGATTTGTACCGAACAAACAAACAGATAAACAAGAAAGCGGGCTAATAAAAACGTGGTAAAAAAGAAGAAGAGGGGAAGAAGTGTATAGGAACAAAATTGTAGAAAGCAGATATTTTTCTCGAATACTTTGATATTCGTGGTTCAAAACTTACACTAAATTGTTGCTAAACTGTTTAACACCCTGTTCTTCCCTGTCGTCGGTGCGTTACGGTTTCATTCAAATTTTCGTTGACGCTTGTGTGCCCGCGAATACCCTCGAATCGTTTATCGCGGTCGCATAAATTCCGCGGGTCGAAAGCTACCCTCTCGTCGGTTTCTTATTTCCCTCCGGATCCACGGTTACGCGCTATTTGACCCGTCTCCGGATCTTTATCGTTTCTTGCCGCCAGAAAAAAATGTCATCTCTCGAGGACTCAGTACCAGAGAGGATTGGTTATAGTGAAGTTTCCACTTTATGAAAGTGTCTCGAAAACGCGTCAGTTCTGCTAATCCTGATGAGCTTCTTCGAGGGTTTTCACCATGCTGACTGTACGCGAGTTTCGAACCATAGTTATGAACATTGATGAAGTTGTTTCGATTTACAGAACTTGTTGAAGAGTATTCGGTGCATGTTGCGGTGAACGGAGCGACCACTTTGCATAGTAAATTGCAGATTGTATCATTCTAAACTATGGCGCTTTAAAATCGACGCGGAGCTTTCGATGCAAATAGTGACAGAAACAACGCAGGTTTGAATGAATTGGTAATAGTTGCGTTATGGTTATTTGAAACGTTTGTGGAGTTGAAACAGTTCGGAATAACATTAACTGATATTTTTTAATCCCACATCTATGTGTATATTTTACCGTCGCGTTGAATGCAATGAACTGTTTGAATGTATTTCTAAAGATTAATATCGTCTCTGAACAAGTACGATATCAAGTGTGATGCAGTTCAGTGTAAAACTTATATGTATAACAAGTGTGAGACAATAACAAATATATTCGTTCGATCAATTGTTATTTAAAAGTACTTTTGCAAATTACCACATTAATTTCCATGTTTCGATCATTTTCAAAAAATAATTGCGTGTGTAAATTATTACAAAAATAAATCATTATTGCGTCTGTAAAGTTTTTTGAAAATGATCTAAAATAAGATCGATACGTTGAAATTGATTTGGTAATTTGCAAAAATGTTTTTAAGTAGCAATTGATTGAACCAGTGCGCCGATAGCATTAATATATTTGTTATCAACAATTCTACGATCGATATAAGGAAATATTTAAGCGTGCGAAAAGTAGGAAAGAGTAGCAGAATTACAAAAGAAGCTTCAGAAATTGCGGCGGTTGTATTAAATTATTTTGCATTATCAGCAGCAAATAACGTTGGATATTTCAGCTCTGAAATTAACGGTTTTGTTTCAGAATTCCTGTTGGGAAATAAACGTGATTTCAAGGAATTTTCTCTCCTTGTAATCCTTCGCCCGCGCATGTTCAAACAACGACTGACACCCGATATTTTGCACAAACACCGAAAGCACACCTCTCACGCATTCGAGATCCATTTACAGAGGAAATCCGCAAGTATGTCACTTCAGTTAGGGTCAGAAGTGCAGAGGATATATAGGTGTCACAAGCTTTAATGGTCGGTATTTTGTTACACACTGCAAACCACGAGTTGAGTCGAGATATTTTTCAGTTTATTGGAATTGCATATAACGCTCGGAATTTTGTACACTCCTATTAAAACATTCTTTTACTTGACAAATATTTATTTTTAAATCATAACGCGCCCCAAATTTTTTATCGACTGAATGCGTCATCGAAACTAGATAAACAAATGCGAAGGGACGCCACGAATTCGTGAATTATTTAATTTAAGATTAACACGTTGACGCCGGCGCGGATATTTATGGTTTTTTTCGTGCGGCGGCCCATCGGTGGGTCATGTCGGCATCAACGTGTTAAGTATTTTATACTGAATGTTTCATTATAATGTCGAAATTTTAATGTTTACTAATGAATAATTAAAATAAAATTAATTTTATAGTATGTATTTTTTGATACACGAGATTGGGCCATCGGTGGGTCATGCCGCCCCACGGAACAATCACGAAAATTATATTTTTACCCTACAGTAAATTTCAATGAATTTAATATAACTCACACGTTCTCTTCGAGGTAAAAATTTGCAACACTAATTTGTTCTTTTTCCTATTTCTGTTTCCACATATAAACATAGAGAGTTTACGAATTTATAATATAATAAAAGTTACTTTTTACTTTTTAATACGCGCTGAATTGATTTTTCTGTAGGTAAAATCAAAATTAAAGCCAAATCTTTGTAACAACATTTAAAAGATCTCACAAATAGACTACGTAAAATAACCTACACGTTTCTGACGATACTGAGGTTGCTGTGATGAACCTGATGAGAGAAAATAGAAAATATGAAATTTCGTTCAACGCGAACAAAATCAGGCGGAAGGAACAATCAGTGATGAAACGTGTAAAAATGAAACAGTTATAAAAAATAACCATAGAGATTGTAACATGATTAAAAACTGGTACCGTGAAGTCGACAATATCGGGTATCGCCGAATCCATGCGGGAAACCAGTTCGATGCCAATCAACGCGCTTATAAAACAAGGTTAAAACAATTTCCGAGACAGCGAACCGTGCTTGGCTCGATTTTATAATTAAATAAACCGTACGCAACAATAGCCGGGGACGAGTGTTGTGCTTCTTCCTCCCCTCTGAATAACACCGATACACAGTTTTCCGACATAACCGGATTGCGTCGACGTGCAGGTACGCGCGCGGGCTCACGGACAAATGTCCTGTGCAATAATTCCAAATCAATTACGCTTCCGGCTGAACGGTCTCGCCGCGCCCAGCTTGAATGACGTTCCGCGCGCATTCCGCCGTAATGGACGCGGTTTCGAAGACACCGTGATGAATACGCCCCCGCTCTATTTGCACGACCGCCGCGGTGCAAGTGTTCAATTCGAGCCAATTAACCCTTACGGCGTTGGGAAAGGAAAAGGCACGACCAAAAACAAATTCGATTTGTTTCCATTTGCCTCCATTTAATTCTGATAACTAGATTGCGGATCTTTATGCAAAATAAAATGTGTTTGCATTGATTGCAAGACGCAGTAGCCAAATAATTCTTCTTTTAATTATCCTTTTACGCTGAAACTAAAATATTGATGTCCTTAAATATTTTTAACTTGTCCACTGCTTTAAATTGTACGTACCCATTTTTGTCGTAAACACATAAAAGTTGCAGTTTACTAATAATTCACAGGATTTTTTAAAAGTGTTGGTCAAAACTATTTTAGCATTATCATAAATAATTAATGAATAAAAAAAATATAAAAAAATAACACAAAAAATATATTCATTGTATATATAAAAACGTAGTAATAATTATACTTCTAATTGGGGTGTGTGTGTTATAATTGTCTACTGAGTCATTTGATTCGTTTGACGTCAACTACAACAATATATAATTAAAAATACATACTAGCATTTGAAAACTTGATTATTATTTTTTAGTACGAAAAATATGTTTAAAGAAATAAGCAAAATGAGTAATATTTTGTTAGTTATTGCCTGTTTTAGTAATCATAAAAAGTAGAATTGGTTGGCCATGATCAGACACACTAACCCGTTCTCATTGTAATTTTAACAAATGGACCAAACAATTAAGCTCGAAGGAATAATTTAGCACATGACTTTGTGTTGTTTGGTTTGTTTCATCGTAATCCTCGCGGGCAAAATTTTTATAAATCTTTTTACATATTCGAAGGCAACCACACATTCTATAAACAGAGTTATTCGAACCTTCAAATAGGCAGTATTATTTTATTGCGCTCGAATATATTCATCATTTGACATACCAAATGGTTAAATAAATTATTATTCGATAGACCAAACGATGCTGCTAATTCTTCAACGAATTAATAGTTCGCGCATTCATAGAAACGTGACTGTATCAAATTCAATGTATCAATCGTCTCATCACTCTGATTCATAGTCCGCAAATGACGTGTAAATTAATTCTATAATACACGAAACCGTAATATGCAATAATTTCTATTTAACATAATTTTGTAATTATTAGTTTCTTGTAGTAAATCATTCAATATTGGATTGTTACATAAGAAACTATTGAAATACACGAATGTGAAATTACTGTTGAAAAGAATCTACCAAAAATTCATTATCTAGTTCGTGTAATTCATTATCAAATTCAATTGACAATAAATAGCATCAAAAGAGATGGATTATGTTGAATTTACATTGGTTAATAAAGTACAAATATTAGAAGAATGATTACTATTTCAACACTTGAATACTGGATGATAGCAATGATTCAGCTGATTAATGGAACGTTAAAACTAAATGTTTACGCAAAGTAGATTACCAAATACCAAATTTGAATTCGTTGGCAGTGGTGAAAGCGACAGTGAAATTCGCGGAGCATTCCACGGGAATTACAATAATGATACTCCTTCAATTTCAACCAAAATCCCATAGCTATGCGCTGTATACATCGCGGCCATATTCTATTACACCGGCCATTAAATACTAGCTAATCTACGTTTCGGGCATCACGCGATCCTGTGGTTTACGCACTAACACCTATTTTGCGGCGATAAAGACCTAAACGGTAGGTGCACGACACACTATACTATGGATACGGTATCCGAAATTTTCCATGTCACAAATTGAAAGTCCCAACTTCTATAAATCTATGGCAGAACTGGATATAAGCGCCTCTAGGGAGAAACCGCTGTACTGTATCCCCCGTACTCCTTTTCACCTCCGTAATCTATAAACGCTATGTTATAGTAATATATATAATTATATATATAATTATAGTAATATAACATTTCACTGTATATAAATGTGTTTTATCGGTAATAAATGTATTTCAATATTATTATGAGTATGATTTAAAGCAAACAATGAAAATGTGTACAAATATTTTTAATTCAATTTTGCGCTCTTTCTTCACATCATTAATTTAGTTTCTTAGTTTCTTTTATATTACATTTATTACACAAATTTCACTTCTGGTTAATTTGTTACAACTTATGATTAACTTGTGATGTTATAACATACTATTATTTCAATCTTATAAACTTCATTTTTAAAACTCGTGCTATTTTCCTTAGTACACCGGTTTCTCCAAAGACGGCGCTGGCACTGAATTCTTGGAAATAGCCCCGTTCAATTTGTGACATAAAATTTACACGGGGCTTATGGGCAAAACCGTATCCATAGTATTTATTATATATATCAGTGGCACGACGTCGTTAAAACAACGCGTTGCTTTTAAATCACACATTTAATCTTTTAAACAATGTTGTGGACGAATCATATTAAACCCAGCTCTCCGATTTTGTTGTAATTTATGTTTGTTTTCAACTAAAAAACAAGACAATTAAGTCTCGTATGTCGAGTCGCACTCGATAAAGGAGTGTAAAGAGATAATCGTATATAAACGCATATTTGTTTATAATCAGGATCTGGTTAATCGAGGTTCTACTGTAGTCTGGAACGTATCTAATATCCTGTATTCCGAAAACGCAGCGTCCAGCGAATGCACCGAAATTTTGTAGCGAGCTTGCGAAGGGTCATTCACGAGTCATTGGTCGTCTACGCCCGTTTGAAGCTCGGCCCTTTGATCAAATATCACAAAAATCCTATTATTATCGATCGATACGAATGCGCAAGCAACCGCCGACCGATGTAACAAATACGCGGTAACAAATTTTTGCGATATTCGATCAAAGGGACACCGATGGCCACCGGAGGGGAAATTTACAACGCGACACGCCGGTGAGGGGATTATGATGCAGTGCTACGAATTGCGGGAGAACGCGTTCATTGAGCGGGAATATTCCTTTGTCGACGCACGGTTGAGAAATAGAAAAAGTCAACGTTACAACGGTAATTAAAAGACACCAATAAAATACATGCACGATAAATTGGAAGAGAGAAATTCGCTCGCCCAGACTTATTCGCGATACGACAAATCGTGACTCAAAGAGTTCCCGTTTCAATGGAGTCTCGACGCCACGAGAGGTTTTATGGTCTGCCTCTGAAATATTTTTAAATGCCGCACAGAATTTCGATATATTTCATTACAGCGTTGCAGAAGACACGATTCCTGCGGTGGTATACATTCAAGAGTAAAACGAAATTTTAATCCTGATTAATTGTAAGAAACGAGGAACTGATATCTCTGTACCGATTTGCCTGTGTCATATTGAAAATTGTTGCAGAAATATTAAATTGCATATGAATATTCTTAACGTAACATTTTTAAGCACTAATCGACGACAGCAGAGAATTACAGAAGGCTAATATTTTTATAAATGTTTCGTTAAAATAACAAAGATAGTGTGTGTTCGATGCTCTTCCTATCTATTACTTACTTTACTTTATTATTTACACTATTTTTTATGAAAACCAACTATTCTTAGTAAAGTTTAATACAAGTAGGTCAAAAATATTTTAGTTGAATTAAAAAAATTTATTTTGCAGCCGTTAGTGTGTGCTTTACATACATCTGTCGATGAATGTTTATGAATGAAAAAATTGCGAGTCTCTGAAATAAATCATTTCAAATAAAATCTTACAATTGCGCTAGTTTGATTAAACTTTTAAAAATTTAAATAGAGTAAATTTTTAAAAGAGTTTTCGATATTAATGTACTGAAAAATTCAAAATAACTATTTAATTTCTGATCGAACCTTTGCGCCGAGATCAATACTTCTCGTTATAAACTACCTTACGATCGATAATCAACAAACACATTTAAAATCTTACAATATTTGAGATAAATATTTCCAATATCTACTTGTTTCAGCCTCTTCGTTCAAATTAATTTCCTGACTGAAGAAAATGAAATACGTGTACAATAAACACAAATTCTCCAACTAGACAATTATGAACACGCCTGCGAATATATCATAAAGCAGAGGGTTAATTTAACACTTGCTGGCGCGTCGATCACTGGCGACGCGTAATCAATCTTTATTTGGGTGCAGGGTGCGTCACCGGCGGCGCGGCGGTCTCGTTTATAATTCAGCGGCGGCGGTAGTGTTAAAATGGACACGAGTGTAATACTGGACTTATGCGAACAATTAGACCGGACGATCGAACTTTTCCGTTCAGCAGAATTCATTGTACGAAGCCGAAGGTGCGACCAGGCACTGCGCGAAGTTCCAAAAATCCATTTGGTGCGGCGCGAACGTTGCAAAGTTCCCGAAATTCATTCAACAAAGTTCGGCGGCCGCGAAGCACCGCAAAATTGCAGTCTCACGATAATTGACACCACGGTCCCAGGAGCGTGCTGGTAAATATTTATCGCGCGCAGCCCGGCGACGTGTATACAAGATGTCGGGAATTTTCGGGGGCCCTTACCGCAAAGACAAACAGAGGAATCTGTCAGGCTGACTCGGCCGTAAACCATCCCACGGATCCTCCATTCGTCCGTGGCTCGCAAGAAGCAAATTACTCGAGAATAGCAATTAATAAAGCTCGTAATAGCGTCCGTGGCGGCGCGGCTATTTGCCCGCGCGTTAATCACATTAACGAGAGCTTTCGTTAATGCCACCCTATCGCCATTCCGACTTCATTTAATGGATACGCAGAACGGTTTCGAATCAAATTATTTCATGGCGAACAGACGCGAATTGCAATAGTTGCGCAACCACGGTTTATTTATGGGGAGTTCCCTACTGCCAGTCGCTTAAGCTTTTTTTTAAATAAGACAAAATTATGTTCCAGTCTTTTCATTCTATATTAATTAGAAGTTAACGATATTAGAAATCCCATTAAAGGAACAAAATAATCAATATTATAATGCACTGGTAACGGTTTTCTTTTCTTTCGATCAACAATTGTTGATAAATCTTTGAATGTTATTGGCGCGCTGATACGACCATTCTTGACAATAATTAAGCTATTTTGCAAATTTACATAAAATATTTCGACGTTTCGATCCCCAATTTGGATCATTTTCAAGAAACTTATTTCATTGTACTTGCGTTTGCTTAACCCAAATTAGTTATTAATTTAAATTCATTAAAGTTTTTGGAAACGCATGTCGGTTTATATCATAATGCATATGTTATAATTATAATGCACTGTATCACAACCGTAAGAGCAAGGACGTTATCATTATTAATACAAATTTCTTGATTGTATTACAATGAAAACTGGATTTATTAATCTACATTTTTGAGTTTTTTCTATGATCGATTACCACCACGTCAATACACTCATTTTCCACTAGAATAAAAAGAATACAATAATTGGCATGGAAAGAAACTTTACTTAAAAGTAACATTAAATATCTAAATGAAAATTGAAAATAGAACTTTAAAAATCTGTTTTGCACGTAAAGTGGTGTATGATAAAGCCGTAGTTGTGATATTATTTCTTGATCAGAACGTTTTATATAACATTTACATTGCAAGATCGGATATTTCATATGCAACAACCGAATACTTTACCCTCCATCGATTCTACCATATAAATATTTGATTATTAAATTGGATCATTCCCATCGTTGGGTTAAAGCAGAATCATTCGATATCTTTCCAGAAGAGAGACGATGCACAAAATTTATTATTGTTAATTACATAATAAATTGACTCGGTCAGTTATTACATTCTTTCGCGTTAAATAAGGGTAACCACAAAGAACACTCTGCGCGTAAATCAGAGTGTAATAAAACGACCGCCGATAAATCACATCACAACTATTAAAAAGAGATTTCGCAGGATATTTATGAACCGTTTCGTCCGTCCACGATTATTTTCGTCTCGATAGTGCAGCAGGATTCCACTGGAGTGAATAATGGACAGTGAATGAGCGGGATCCAATGAACTAGGCCGATGCGTAACAAATCGAAAGCCGCGGGAAGAAAAATTTTGAAAAACGTCCAAATACGTTCGCCCGCGATTTCCCCGCATCGAGAGGTCGATAAATAACGGGGATCAAACAGCGATCCGCGATGGTTACGCGGCAAACAGTGCGCGACCATTCATGTTTGGGCTGGTAACTGCGTCTCATAAAATAAGCACGAGTCATGGTCGCGTGTTACTTTACCCATGAAACTTTCATCTGGTGTCCGTGGAACAGGGATGAAAAATTGAAAAAAAGCGTGGCAAAAGATGGAGGTTAAAAATTGTTAAATCGAGGAGGCTCGGAGAGCACGAGACCGTTCTTTTTTCGAGGTAACGCCCGCGCGAATGAACAGAGAAGCGCTAAATCGAGGCTTTAAACAACGTTCGCGGCAGTGGGATAGGCCAGTCATTTACGAGGATTAAAAGCGGCCGCGAGGGAGCCGTCCAACACCCTCGGGGATGCGGGAGAGGGATGGTTTTGGGGCTTTGGCCACAATCCGGTCACACGCCTGACCAATTCCTACGCCCTCTTCTCTCGTGGACTTGTTCGCAGAAAACGGGAACCGGCTCGCCATACAGATTACTCGTTGCTGCTTCAATCCGCGTTGTAACCCCACCGACAGAAGTCAAAGGGATCGCGCGAAAATTCCTTATCGCGACCGGGAAATCGTGGATTCGCCGACGAAAGATGCGAGATCGTTGTGATTACCAGGAATCGGGATAAACCAGATATCGTCCAGATAATAGTCGAAAAATTTACAAGCTATGGAAACTGTTGACACATTTAATTAAAAAATTTTGGTTATGAATAACAACTATGAACGGCTAAAATTATTTTAGCTACCGCTAACCAATAAAAAGGAACTTTATTTCCGGCTACTAGGAACTTCATTTTGTACAAAGTCCTTTTATTATTATATCTGCTACGTGTATTATATTGGTTGCAATTCGTAAAAATAAATTTTTTGAAAAATTTCTTTGAATGAATCTTGTGCCCTCTACAGAGCCAAGGCGTCTCAAAACAACTGCTTTTAATTTACAATTTTGAGGGATGGTTTTATTACTTCAATGTAGTCGCTAATAAAAAAAATAACTGCTATGTTAATAACTATCTCTCATCTATTTCATCGAAATCGGCTGTACCACCCTTGTAGGGAGCGTCACAATGTCAGCTACCCTTTAGCTACCGTACCAATAAGCTCTACCACATCAACCCAATAGCATTCAATAGCTAAAAGGATGATCATTAAATAGAGGTCCATTAACCACTATCCAACTCTGGATATATCCGAAACTGAAGACTCCATGTACTCTGAGAGAGCGGGGGTGGGGGTGGGGAACGAGAGAGCATAGAAAAGAGCCTGCTGAATTGAGTAGTCGCTGGTGAGGCAGGGGAACAATAGCGGAAGAGTTGAAAGTCAGCAGAACAGTGGGCCAGCTTTCAGGTAGGCTAACTAGTATTCACGTGGAGCGTCGGACTAGCAGGAACAGGGACGAGGACAACGTTGGAACAAACGAACGAACGAACGAACTAAGCAACGAAGGAACGAAGCTGCTCCCATCCTTCCGCCTAGGCTGGCCATTCTGGCAGCCTTATCTGCCAAGGCAGCCGAGCATCCCACCGTGCCGTTGCCCTATTATACGTGCAATGCCGGCCAGACGCAATTAAGTGGGTCTCGCACTACCACCAGATAGCATTCTCGTCGTGTTCCACGGGAAGGATCTCCGCTGGCTTCTAGAGGAACGTGCCAGGAGCAAGGACACGGCCGATATCCTTTACGGTCCGTCTACGTTTCTCTTATGCCCGTACTGTGCGGCCAGCTTCTCTGTTCCTGACGTGTGAAGCGGATCCTGCTGTCTGGCCGAATGCGGCTCCCGAGATCGTCGTTACTCCTGCCTCACCGGCGACTCCGGCCAGATTGATGCCACTGTAAATTCCTTGATTAGTTTGTCCACGCTTTGCATCCAATGTTGTTGTTTACTTTGCCAGCCATTCCTGCCTGGCTGACGACAAGATGTTTTGGGGATCGTTTTTGGGGAGAGCTAAGCTCCGATTGCTTGTGGTGCCAGGATACGTTGGCTTAGGGGAGCTTCTCGAGCACTGAGCACATAAGACATTTTTCACATTTCAGGCACTACATCTGCGTGCTGTACCACTGACGAATATTTCAAAATTTATCATACTGGGATTTAAGGAAGTCTATTGTTAGGTGTGTTGTACCTATGCGAATTATTAATATTGTTTTTCATTTGTTACATATATTGAGGAGTCTGAATATTCAAACGATTATTGTAATACCTATGTTAATGTAGTAATATCTATAATTTAATATTATACAACGTAGGTCGTTTAGAAAACAAGTAACAACTGGAATAGCCTAATATGAAATTGCGCCTATGTTGAAGCTGTTTTGAAGAATTTCTTTTATACGTCATGTGGTAAACAAATCCTTGTAACTTTTTGAAAAGCCGAAATCGTTTAGTCCACTTTCAAAAGAATTGTGTCATTTTAAAATTTTAGAATTTTTCTTGTAAAATGTCTGCAAACTAATGCTACAGTGCTCTAAGTATTTTATCTATTAGCTGTGCAAATTAATTCGGTATCATTTTTTAAGAAACTGAGCCTCTACTTACAAAAATTAATAGTGATACGGTTCAAATTATTCTCCATCACGTTCTATTACTTTACGCCACCGATCGGGCAATTAATGGATTCCCGTTCGATAGAAAAATGGCGAAATAAAACCAACGTGAGAATACCATTTTGTAACTTTTAAACCATTTTTCACAGAAGAAGTTGGCTGGGTGAATTATAAGACAATAACAGGTCAGAGAAATCTAATATCATTATGTTTTCAATGTAAAAAATTTACTAAAGGAAGAAATGAATTATTATTCAACTCCTGCAGCTTAAAATCGTTACAAAATATTTTTATATTTTAAATATGTCTATATGTCTCTATATTTTTATATTTTGCATAACGATCCACTGTCATTTGCAAAACCATAGTTGAAAATAGATAATTTTTTTCATTTAGAAAATATAATTTGTTCATAATGACTTGGAAAATTAAGCGATGAATATACATTTTCAATTGTTGCATCAAATTATGCTCGTCGAAGTTTGATATGTAAATGTGCAATAATTCAAGTGTTGTTTCTTTGATACAATGTTAAGATTTTTTAAAAATTGTATGCAAATAATGAATGCTACAGATATTGTCAAAGCGACACAGTTCTCCGCGAATATTAAATTCTTGATTCACAACGAGGAGAGTAATAATTCGATCGCGTCCGTCACGCCGTACTTGCTGGCTGACTATGCACGGGTCTACACTACTTGAGTCCGTAACTGGAACACCAAACTATCTCGAGAGCCTATTCAAGGACATGGTAACTGCACAGTCCTTTCGTTTTCGCTTGGGTAGCTTAGCACCATGCCAAATTTCAGAGTCCCACAAACTACTAGATTCGTATTTATAGTTGAGGAGCACGTAATACGCAATAATTCGAATAAACTGTTTAAAACTTATCGCATTAGCTAATTTCGCGCAGTTATAACAAATATAACTATACAGTTAATTTGAATAAAATTAGCACTCTCATTATACAAAGTACTCTTTACGGAAAACTAATGGAACTAATAAAACAATTTTCTAAAAATCAACATGTAAAATTGTTCTTAAAACAATTATACAAGTGCAAACCACTGGAAAATGACTAGACATTTAATTTAGAGCAATAATTATGTAAAGAAATTCGACTTCGAATTGTGTCATTCCTTTTTCTTTAGCCTCATAAAAAAACTCGTTATACACATGATTCACTGAATGAACAATTAAAATTTTGCATAAACGTCCATTGCGCGCTTTTAATGGCTGAACGAAGTTTCGCAAACGAATTAACCGGGTGAAGTGACTAACAAGATATATTTCCGAAATATTTCCGAAATATTTCCTAATTAAATCATAACTTCGTAAACAACAAGTTGTTCTTTTCTTGATCTGATCCTTTTAAAAAATCTGGCTTCAACATTTTTTATTTCTATTCGCGGTACCGAGAAATATGTGTTTTCTGCGATAGCAGAGTGGAGGACAGGATTTTTACCGGAATTCTGTCGCCATTGGTTGATGTCGATATTGAAATTTCTTGAAAATTGACGAACCGTAAAATACCAATTATCGGCTATCAAATTTTACGACCGGGTTAATATAATATTCCGGCGAGTACATTGCGCAATCGGTAGCAATAAACCCCGCCACGGGAAATTCGTCATTCGTCGACCGTTTAATGAGCTTATGTTAATAAAATATTGCTACTGGAGGGTTCCGCTTGCAAACAATTTAGACAGCTATTACATAAACGACGTTAATAACGATGCAACATCGGGGTGCATTATTAAGTTTGATATCGCGTAATGTCACTAATCTCGATTCCCAATTATATTTAAACTCGTATCGTGAATTGCAAATTGTTAAACTGTCAATCAAATTCGCCAACTTTTCAATGTCCCCGTAAATGAATTCAAGTTCAGAAATATACTCTACCGATTATATCATTCCATACTGTGGAGATTATTTGTCAAAGTTATTTCGAAAAATTGAACGTTCGAAATCGCTTTAATTTTCATTTACTTCCATTATGTTTAAATTATTTGATTTCCTAACGAGTTGAAGAAGCTAAATATTAATCCACGACTATATAAAAATGTATATTTAATGAAGTAAAACAAATATATTTGAATGAATCGAAACGGACATAGCGAATCTTCGTGAAGAGATTAAAGTGAATCCATTGACATTCCAGCTGGAGTAGTATATAAATAAAATTTCCTTGTGTGTGTGTGTGTGTGTGTGTGTGTTAAAATAAAGTAAACCTTTCTCATGGTACGGGACACGTGTAGAAAGATCAGAACAATAAGCGTCAAAGGTTTTCATTCGTATAGCCGACAGGAAACTTCGTAGTCAATACCTTTGTAACGATATTATTATTAAAAGTTTGGCGAACGTTTATATCGGGAACAATGGGGGAGAGCAGCGTTGAAATTAAGTTTCGAATAAGCGAGACCATTGTTCACGTTACCGATCGTACTGCGTAATTGCGAATTCTTTTCTTGAAAATTAGCTGCCGTTTAGCCAATAAAAGCACATTGATACATCAGCTGGAAAAGGAAAGACAAAGCGGATGAGGAGTAATGGAATTGAATTTCTGTAAATTCCAAATCTTCTTTCCTTGAAGAAATAGTTGCGATGTCAAAAGTAACAAACGTCAAACCGGAAGAAATAACAAGACATTATTAGGTTTAAAAATATGTTGTGCCACGAATCCAGGTTATTCCAATGTAATTGGTGCACACGAAGTGCTCTCCACTTCGGATTCCCGTGTTCTCAGTATTTCCACCTCGGTTCGATGAACGACAATGTAATCATCACATCGTAGCTTGTCATCGTCGTCCATATCGACGAATAAATTCATGCTTGCCTGAATAATTTCACGTTTCCTGCGGTTCTTACGCGCGGAGACCATCAACTTGTCACAATAGAGCCATGGCACATTGTGTATAATTGATACTCGTACATCGAATCGTACTTACGGTGAATATATTTTTTTTATTATTACTTAGCGAGTAATTGGTACTCATTTATGCGTAATGATGATTAAGATGATTGATTATGATAACTAAACAACGCGAAAGTATTTCATTGAATTTTATATCGAATTTAATGAAGCCTTTGATATAGCGAACGAACTTTTATTTCGTTCCTGTCTTTATAAATTAAGATTCGAAGCAACTAGTTTATCAAAGGATACATTGGGAAAAAATATTCCAGAGAGTTTTTTAAATGTTCACAGTTGAAGCTAAAAATTTGTTACAATTGTAGCCAGAAATATGCCAGCGTATATACCTCTATCCACTTTTAGTATTGAATGGTACAGTTAAAGGGTGAAATTTCAAATAGTAGAAATATTAGAAGAATTTAAAAGCATCTATATGTTACTCTCAACTTACTAAAATTATTAAAGAAATGAAACTCCTATACCATGCACTTGACGAAAAAAAAATTAATTTACAACTCATGAAACAGGAGAGAAAACAATTAATATTGAAATTACTGGATAAATATCCTTGTTCCTAACAATTTCTTTTTCTTCTATGTAAATGGTGAAGGAGGCCCTCTAACGCTATTTTAAACAAGATCATTTTAACTTGCTCACCTAATAATGTACCTTTTTAATACGATACTCTGGCAAAATTACAACAATTTCAAATATCCGAGTTCTTTCACCGGAAAATCGCAATTGTCGAGTAATTGCTGTAAGAAAGAAGAAGCTCGAGTTTAACAATTTTATACCTTTGTAGAATGGACAAAGTAAAACGGACACGTAAAATCCGTCAACTTATTAGCGCAAGCTTCCTCATTGGCCACGCGAAGTCCTGCTTCGTAAACACCAGCCATCCGGCCCGGCCGCATTGACTACCAAATAGGAAGAACAGAATCGGAGCGCTAACAACGCCGAATTCCGTGCAACGTGCGACTGCACATCGATTTCGCGGCCTGAGAGCCAATATTCAATCCAAGTGCAGGTATCCCGGAGAGCGTTCGATAAACACAGGCATGTCTGCAGCTTGACTGCAGCCAGTAGATCCTTTCATCGGCTCAGGTTACCGGCACAATTGAGACGACGCGTATAATGTGGGGCTTGCAACATCAAAGTGTTGAATACGAGTTAATTGCGCCGTGACTATTCAGCACAGCGTGAGGGACTGAGCAGTGACACTGAGAATGCGTGCTGCATGCGCGTCCCCGGTTCCCCTTTTCCCCATACACCATAGAACTTTGTTCATGTGGATCGGCGATTTTCAGCTTTGATTTTAATGCGAGTAGTTTCGCTCTTTTACGCGATCGTGCTCAACAGATCCGTTACAATCGACAAAAGTATTATGATAAATGGAGAACCAGTCGAAATTGGCGGATCCATTCTGAACGAAATAATTACGCGAGCGGATGCACGGCCAAAATCAAGAATCGAATGTTTTCTTACAGGTATTCGATCTTTGACAAATAATATGTCTGGGCTCTATTCTTGGCTTTGAAAATCGCGTGTAAAATTTGCCACGAACGTAATTTTAATGCTAAATTATTTCTACGTTGCACACAACCCATCGATCAGTAATGTTCATTCTGCATGCAATGACATAAACCTAGACGCGATAATTATAGCGAAAACGAAAAATCTTGTGAAGGAGCGTAGCTATGTATCGTAAAAGTTGGATCAGAGTTCGAACAGCTGATGTAACCTAACTCATATTGTAACAAACCATTTTTCATTAAAATTAAATTTGTTGAATTTGTCTCCGACGTCAGTAACAATCCTACAATGTCCAAAACATATGATGTCTTTTAAAATAGTCAAAGTGCCCTTTAGTTTCTAACGTAAAAAACATTTTTTAAGATTCCAGAATATGCAAACATGTAGTCTAGCAAGTACTGATCAAATTTTGTCTGAAACAGTTCTTAAGCGCACATCTACAACCTAGCTTGTTAACCGTGTTTTGCAATTATTGTATACATATGTATAATTAGCCGCAAAAGTATCCAACCACCCTCTAAAAACGAATAAATTTAACAAAGCTAGTTCATATGGTCCACTAGATAGCCTTACTGATGAGTCCTCCAGCGGGTCTAGGACGAAACATCTCCTTCCTTTTCCTCCTATTAAACATTTTTAATAGCTAACGTGGTTCTTGAACGGATGATTCATACCCGAATCCAAGCGTTTAGTATTCCTACAATATAGCTATTTGTTGTGTAAACAAATGATCGAACCTTGCGCCGAGAATAAAATTCATAATATCTGAAAGATAAATTACGATCGATAAACTAATTAATTACTTAGTTCATATGATTTGATTTTTCTAAGATGTTAGAAGAACGCTAGGTAATTTCTAAAGAAATGAACATTGGTCAAAATTGTGAAGAAAAATATATCGGCCATGACATGTAATTTTCTTATCTGTGCCTATAAAGAAAATTAAAACTATCCCCTTTGACGAACGTACTGACGATACCAATTCTTTATATGTAAACGCTTCATGAACTCACGAAAGTCAACTTTGATTTTCTCAATGGAAATTTTCCAAACACTTTAGAAATTTGTCCATTGCAAAACCGCGCAAAATTCCGCAGCAGAACTCTTACGGAAATTTACGGTACACTTCTAACGCGCGGATCCGTCTCGAAAAAAAACAAATCGACGACAAGCTCCAAAAACAAATCTGTCGGCAAGATCGCCGGTAAATTGTATCCCGGCGAGTCCAACTTCCCCGCAAACTGGAACCTCGACCCCGAGCACAGTCAATCAGCGGGGCCGAAAGCGTCCGAAAGCAGCGTCAAAGAATTCACCGGGTAGCGGAGAAAATTCAACACGTTTGAAAAAAGGAAGCCGTGGAGCGGGAGCCCGCGGTGTTCTCGAGCAGAAAAAGAGAAGTGGTGTGGGGGTGGGACGAGGGCAGGCCGAAACTGCAGCCGAACCAGAATAAAATTCCAACCCCGGAGACCTTTAATCCCATCCGCGGCGGCTGGGTCGAAGATAGCCGGAGAGATAGGGATAGCGCTCTCGGTCGGCTCTGCTTCACTCCGCTCCACTCCGCTCCGGGAAATTAAAATTCCACGAGGCGCTCGCGCCAACGGCCGTGTAAATGCGCTTTAATAATAATGTAAACGCGTAACGAATGGGAGTTAACGCGCGGTCACTTTACCGTGAAACGAGGCGACGCGGCATTTCCAACGTCGGGGCGACGGTAGTCGTCAGAGCAGCGGTACGCGGGGATAGCTGGATGAAAACGGCGGTTGTAGCCTGGTGCGTGGGCGAAAAGGGATTCCTGGGGATGGAGGGGTTATAGCGAGGATTGAGGAACAGGGATGGAGGACAGTCGCGGACACGTGGACACTGAAAATCCGCCCCCAGAATTCCAGCTGCGTTTCACCCTCTCGCGCCTGTCCACGTACAAACGTACAAACCCGCGTCGGCCGGGGTAATACGCATAATTGCATAAAATTACGGAGGAGGGGACAAATTATCGGCCCGAGCTGGTTTAAACGAGCGCCGATTACGTCGCGACCTTTCTCACCTCGTGAAGTACGCTCGAATCGTTTTGGGGGCCGAGCCACCGAATAACGCGGCGAGGAGTTCTTGTTTGCTGCGCACGTACCTCCGACGTATCATCGGACCGACCGGTCTGTCGAGGACTGGCAGACCGTGTATGGGGCGATTGATACGGACCGAAGAGTTTTTGGAGGTCGTTAGGGAACGATTATGTGAACGAGAGCGGCAGCTGGGGGTCTCCGGTACGCCGCGCCGGCTGGCTTCGGTTCGGTTGGGTCTGGGTTGCTTCGCGAAGGAAGTGAGGACACCCAATTTATATGGTGCGGCCCTCAAGAGTCTAAAGAGTTTAGCTACCCGCAAAGCTGAAATAATGGCTGACTACCACCTGATTTGTGAGAGCCACAGTGAACTTGCATTGCACTAAGTAACTGCAAAGAACAGCTCGTCGATTGGTACTAATTTTTTAATTCTTACAATGAGCTAGCTTCTAATTATATTTTTGTAACTTAGATATACAAACAATTGACTGTTCTCTTTCCTGGATGAAATATGTTTACGAGACTTGCTACTGAAGATATTCAACTCCTTTGTACATGTTTCCTTCTCTGCACTGAAGAAGATGCAACAGTAACTACATAGATTTAGTTAGACGATGGTCTCATTTGATGAAGCCGTAGATTACAATCTTTCAGGATACAGGTCATGTGTTTACTCCAGACAGGTCTAGATTAGGTGTTTTATTGTCCCTCGAATAGCTACTACTTTGAGCAAGTACCAGCTCAAGACAGCAATCTACTTCCGTTATTTTATCTTCTTTCGCGGAAGAAGATTGTAAGACAGCTACCTGGATTTACTGTGTGTACATTAAGAAGTGTATTAGAGATATTCCGAGGTGATACTCAAGCTGTTTGTTTTCGCAATTTTAGATTAGCTATGTCTGGCTAAGAATGTGCGGTCAGGGATACGAGGTAAACGTGTTTGATTATGAGTTTACTTGGGTTATCTGAATAGCTACCTCGCAGAACACATCTAAGTGTACAGTTCCGTATACAGATACTACCACCATTAATAATGGGTCTGTGTGAAGTCTGGGTTTGATAGTCC